>OY821760.1:29771648-29934816 GCA_963682095.1 Potentilla sterilis
CCACCTATATAAGGGCCTCAACTACCCTCTTTAATAGGTAACTGATCTCTCCAACTGCTTATAATACGTGCTTAAGTTATCTATTCATCCCAACTGTACTAACTTAGGCATCGGAGAGGAGAAGACCGGCCCGCCCGGTGTTCCCCTTAGTGAGCAGGTTAGCAGGAGATCACATCTAGATTCACCAGTCTCTACCAGGCCTACGGGTCTGTGCAGAAACAATTGGCGCCGTCTGTGGGAAGCTTGCATAAAAGCCACGAAAGCATCACCAAATGGCAGAAAGCTCAGAAGCGGGCCAGGAAAGAAATGCAATGGAGGGTCAGCAGGTTGCACCAGAGCAAACGCTCATCTCCACCCCGGTCGTTGTACGGGAGCAGCGCAGCGACCAGGGCAACCAGGACGACGACATCTGTGGGAGGCCGAACAGCACGCTGGGGGCACGCAACGATAGCGCGCGCGGGAAAGGCCCGGTGGAAAGAGACCAACCAACCCACCGGGGCTTTTCGCTGACATTCTTGGACGATCCGAGCGATAAAGAGGAGAGTCTGCTCGGTGACAGCGACCGGGACACCACGTACAGCCCCGACCGACACGATATGGCGGGGGAGATACGGGCGATGAGGGCAAAAGTCGGTCGCCTGCACGCGGAGGGCGACCGGGATAGAGCAAAATCCAATGCCCGGTATGAGGAAATGGAGACGGTAAACGCTGCCCTGGTGGCTGCCCTGGAAAGAGGACAACAGTGCAACGCCACCATGACAAGGGCAATTACACCCGTGCCAGGCTGACCTCAGCGCCTTGAGGCAGGACAGTCATCGGGAGGAAGGTCCAGCGACCGCAGGAGGGCGGAGTCCCCAGGCGGTGCGGTTTTGCCAATGAGCACGCCGGCACCCCCGCAGTCGCGCTCTTCATTCGAGGATGAAGTCGTGACCCCGACCGCACGGGCACTACAGATACTCACCGACTCTGTGTCGGATCTAAAGGCCCAAATGGAGGCCAACGAGAGAAGGGCGGCGCGGCCGATGGAAGGCGCGCGATTCAACGAGCGCATGGGCCCTTTCTCGCACCGGGTTCTGGAATCGGGGAGGTCTAGTAACCAGAAATCCCTAAATCTCACGTACACAGGATCCGGCTGCCCATACCAACATTTGGATAGTTTCCGGTCCCAAACGTGCGCCAAGGGCTATTCCGATGCAGTGTGCTGCAACATTTTCCAGGAAACCCTATCTGGAGAGGCGCTCAGCTGGTTCTATGAGCTCCCGGCAAACTCCATCGAAGCGTTCGAGCAACTGGCCGACCGGTTCGTAGGCCGCTTCATCCTCCGGGTCGAAGGAGCCCGGACATCAACCATCATCTTCAACTGCATGCAGGCACCTGGCGAGGAGCTAAGGACGTTTGTCAACCGCTGGCAAACGGCGACGGCCGGGGTTCGGAACCTCGACAAGGGTATCGCCGATATGGCGTTCAAACAAGGGCTCCGGCCAGAAAAATTTTCCTATGCCGTACGGGTGGAACTCCCGCAGGGGTATGACGAGTTAATGGCGATGGCCATCAGGCATGCTCAGGCCGATCATGAAACGTATGGGCAGCACCTGTTGAAAAGAAAGCGGGACGAGCAGCGGGAGGAGCACCCCCCTCCCGGCCGAGAAAACAAGGCCGGCCATCAAAGCGAGAACCGAGGTGCTCGACCGAGCAGACCCAGCAGAAATTGGGGGAACCAATAGCAGCAGAAGCCCTATCATGACAAACCCCAGGGCGAGCACAAGCCGGCGCAGTACCGGCAAGAACGCCCCCTGGCGATCATGCCAGCGGAACGTCAAGAGGTCTTCACCACTCTAACCTCTTCATACGAGGACATCTTGTACGAGAATGGGAACATCATTCCCCCACCGCCGAGGAGCAAGTACCTAAAGGGGAAACCTACCCAGGCGCGAACGGGCAAGTACTGCTCCTATCACGATGAAGCTACCCATCGGACGAACAGTTGCTTCGCCCTCAAGACAGCGGTGGAGGGTTTGATTAGCAACGGCCAGCTTCAGCGGTATATAGGGGAAAGAAGAGTAGATCCCGACCGGGAGCAGGGCCAGGGCTGGTAAGCACGCCCGGACCGGTGAAGGGTTAGGTGCTAGAACTTTCAAGCAGTTAGTTTGGCATATCAACGGTTCAACCAACGTAACATCATGTATGCCAACTATTTTGAGAGAAATTCCACCGGTTCCACCGGTGCAAAAATATGTATATCCAAAGAGTAACACAAACAAAAACCGTTCCAGCGGATTTACAAAAAAAAAAAAGAGAGCAAAGCAAAAATCTTCAAGGAGCCGCGCCTCCCCCATCAGCGGGCATCCCACCAGCTTCTCCAGATGGAGTCGCCGCATCCTCTCCAGTAGGTTGAGGCCCGCCTTCCCCTTCCGGCTGCTCCTCTTCTGCCGGCTGCCCATGGGTATCACCATCGGCCCCCGCCTTTGGCATTCGAGAGGTATCCAGGTACCCCTTCTCTTCCCACTCCACGTAGGCGTCGGCGATACCCGACTCCCTAGCCTTTTCCAGGAGCTTAAGGAACTGATCACTATCGTGATATTTGAGGACAACCCGCTGGAAAAGCTCTGGGTCCTCTTCTCCAGCCGTGGCGGCAGCGGCAGCACGCACAGCGGCAGCTCCCACCTGGAGCTCATCCACTCTCTCCTCCAGCTCGGCCCGCTCCTTCTCCTCCTCGAGGCTCCGGACCTGCCCTTCTAGCCTGACCACCTGTTTCTTGGCCCTCTCCTCTAGTCTGACCTTCTCCTGCTCGAGCCTGGACTTCTCAACTTCCAGGCGCTCACGGGCTTCTGTCAGAGCGGCCACCTACCTCTTCAGCTCCGGCAGCTCCTCACTCGGGTTCGGCTGGTACAGATTGTACAATAGCTACAGAACAACAGGGAGCCAATTAAGCAAACAGCAAAAGTAACGAGTTATGAGCGGTGCCATGGCACCAAGCAGTTCTTACCCGGAGAACCGACTCCTTGCTCTTCTGGCGGTTCTCCCTCGCCAAGGCTCCGGCGACCCCAGGCCTATCCAGACCAAGGCCAGCCACATCTGCCGCCAGCTTCCGGACGAAGGGACTCTCCAGACCTCCCCTCTGTTCCTCCGCAGGAGCGGGGCTACTCTGCTGACCGGCAGAGTTCGAGGCAGCAGCAGCCTTGTCCCCAGCGGAACTCATCGCACCGCTGACAACCTTGCACTAAGCCAAAAACCTCAATAGACAATATTCATCAGACAATGCTATTGATAAAAACCATTGTTTGAAAAAAAATCAGACAATGGTAAGAAAATAAATATTGTCTGAAGGTGCTATTCAGACAATAGATTTTATGTTACCATTGTGTGAGTCTATTACAGACAATTTCAGTTTACTGTGGTGTTTTAACATTGCGCTGCCTGGGACTTCAGACAATAGTTTTTATGTTACCATTGTGTGAGTCTATTACAGACAATTTCAGTTTACTGTGGTGTTTTAACATTGCGCTGCCTGGGACTTCAGACAATAGTTTTTATTTAACCATTGTGTGAAAACCAGCGGCAGACAATACCTGTAAATTTATATGTTGTCTGATTGGTACCCGTCACACAATGCTTTTAGTCAATTATTGTGCATTGTCTATATTTTTTTCAGACAATTGCTTTAGACAATGTTCATTATTATGCAATATTTTCATCATAACTTATCACACGAAAACGCTATTACGTACTTTTAAATGACCTTGTTTCGTCGACTCTTCCAAACATTAAACTCTCTAATAAATGAGAGGTAATCAGCCGTGTAAAAATTTGAGAACGTTTACCTCCCGATACTATGGTTCCCCATAGAGAGAGATAAGTTTAAATAAGGTTGACAACATCGATCGGGCCTTTAACTTTGTCGGATTGAAGTGATTTTTTTACCATCACTGTATTTCACCATTATGATTAAATTATATTTCATAAAATTTTTCAAAATTTAACTTCTTTTATATAGTTCTTTCGAAATGTGTTACACTTGAGTATAATCTACTAATCAAGTTATACCGCATTAGTAAGCATGTTGTGATTGTAATAGCTAAATTTACAAAATGAAAATTTTGACCGTCTGATGTGATCGTCATAGTTAATTATGAGTAGAGTAGAAAAATCAACTCGTTTCGTGAACGTTCGATGCTCGATCGAAACGGTCAACCACATTTTCATAAAACGTATCACATGAAAACGCTATTAGGAACCTTTAGACGACCTTGTTTCGTCGACTCATCCAAACATTAAACTCTCTAATAAATGAGACGTAATCAGCCGTGTAAAAATCTGGGAACGTTTACCTCCCGATACTATGACTCTCCATAGAGAGAGATAAGTTTAAATAAGGTTGACCGCATCGATCGGGCATTTAACTTTGTCGGATTGAAGTGATTTTTTTACCATCACCGTATTTCACCATTACGATTAAATTCTATTTCATAGAATTTTTCAAAATTTGACTTCTTTTATATAGTTCTTTCGAAATGTGTTACACTTGAGTATAATCTACTAATCAAGTTATACCGAATTAGTAAGCATGTTGTGATTGTAATAGCTAAATTTACAAAATGAAAATTTTGACCGTCTGATGTGATCGTCATAGTTAAATATGAGTAGAGTAAAAAAATCAACTCGTTTCGTGAACGTTCGATGCTCGATCGAAACGGTCAACCACATTTTCATAAAACTTATCACACGAAAACGCTATTAGGTACCTTTAGACGATCTTGTTTCGTCGACTCTTCCAAACATTAAACTCTCTAATAAATGAGAGGTAATCAGCCGTGTAAAAATCTGGGAACGTTTACCTCCCGATACTATGGTTCCCCATAGAGAGAGATAAGTTTAAATAAGGTTGACCGCATCGATCAGGCCTTTAACTTTGTCGGATTGAAGTGATTTTTTTACCATCACTGTATTTCACCATTATGATTAAATTATATTTCATAGAATTTTTTCAAAATTTAACTTCTTTTATATAGTTCTTTCGAAATGTGTTACACTTGAGTATAATCTACTAACTAAGTTATACCGCATTAGTAAGCATGTTGTGATTGTAATAGCTAAATTTACAAAATGAAAATTTTGACCGTCTGATGTGATCGTCATAGTTAAATATGAGTAGAGTAGAAAAACCAACTCGTTTCGTGAATGTTCGATTCTCGATCGAAACGGTCAACCACATTTTCATAAAACTTATCACACGAAAACGCTATTAGGTACCTTTAGACGACCTTGTTTCGTCGACTTTTCCAAAAATTAAACTCTCTAATAAATGAGAGGTAATCGGCCGTGTAAAAATTTGGGAACGTTTACCTCCCGATATTATGGCTCCCCATAGAGAGAGATAAGTTTAAATAAGGTTGACCGCATCGATCGAGCCTTTAACTTTATCGGATTGAAGTGATTTTTTACCATCACCGTATTTCATCATAACGATCAAATTATATTTCATAGCATTTTCAAAATTTGGCTTCTTTTATATAGTTGTTTCGAAAAGTTTGTATACTTTTATTACTCAAAAAAGTTTTTAAGAGGTTTGAAGAGTTGACATTTTATTTATTTGGTTTCTCGAGAAACTTTCTTAACCAAAGTTGTAGTGCTCGGCGAGTTGAATTCGTGAACATGCGGCACGTGTAATTTAGAGATCGTATGAAGAAATTATGGTGAATTGAAGTTTTTTGCCTAAAAAAATTGAGGTATAAATAAAATTTTTGTTCTAGGGTTTCATTACTAGAGTTGTAGTGCTCCTTCTCCTCCCGCTGGCAGCCCCTCTGCTCCAACCTCCTCTCCCGAGCTTTTTTCCTCCTCCCAACGCAGCCCCGAGCTTTTTTCCTCCTCCCAAAGCAGCCCCGAGCTTTTCTCCTCCTCCCAGCGCAGCCCCTAGCTTTTCTCTCCAGATCGTAGGTACATCTCTTTGATTCATTTTTCTCTTCTCTGAAAATTTTGTAGATGTTTCAGTGATCTATGGCCTTGTGGTTTATGTTTGTCCTCTTGGAATCAGTGTTCTCTTCCTTCGATCTTAGTATCCGATTTTGGGTTCTGTGTGATCATTGGAAAGTGTAATGTTGTACTCGCACTTTAATTATCTTGGTGACAGGCCAACAGTACCCATCATAGCTCAACCAGAACCGGGTCGGGTCACAGTCCAGATATATGCTAGTCACTCACTCACTCTTCTCCATCCGATCCCTGTGGTTTTTGTGGTTTGGAGTGATATTGAGTCAAATCCATGGCGACCCAAGGTCAAGTCATCACCTGCAAAGCTGCGGTGGCCTGGGAACCCAACAAGCCTCTCGTCATCGAGGACGTCCAGGTGGCTCCTCCGCAGGCCGGAGAGGTCCGCGTCAAGATTCTCTACACCGCTCTCTGCCACACCGACGCTTATACCTGGGGCGGCAAGGTAAAACTAACCCATTTCTTTTACCTTTTTATCTTGTAAAATCTGCCACTAGGTTCAGTAAAGTTTTGAACTTTGATTACATTTATAGCTCAAAATGTGATCTTTGTTGGTTTGGAAGGTAATATATCTCTTCAGGATTTTTGATTTCAAGTAACTAATATTGGGTGTGTCTCTGTTGGATGGTCATGTTTAGGGAAAATGGGACTCTAGACATTGGATCAAAATTGAAGCTTTCCCTTATAGTCTATAGCATCTGTGTTGTTTGAAGGTGATAGTATGAATGGAAGTAAATAATGTATGCTGTTTGAATCTGATGGTTTTATAAGTATATAAGGGTTGCGGTACAGTAGAGAACTGAGTCCATACAATGACTAGGAGAATCCTTTAAAGTGGTAGAAGGAGCTCCAAGTTTTGCAAATCAGGCAAGACAAATCTCTGTGGAAAAGTACGTGCTGCAACTGGAGTTGGAGTCATGATGAGTGATCGTCAGAGCCGTTTCTCTGTAAATGGGAAACCTATTTACCATTTTATGGGAACCTCAACATTTAGCCAGTACACCGTTGTTCATGATGTTAGTGTTGCAAAGATAGATCCAAAAGCTCCTTTGGAGAAAGTCTGCCTTCTTGGATGTGGTGTTCCTACTGGTAATAGAACTTCTCTAGTTACTCAATTCAGTTTGCGTTTTAAATTTAGAAGTGTAAATTCATATAACATTGATGCTTATCTCTACTTTCCTAAGAAGTTGCCTGGTTTTTTTTTACCGGGAAGAAGAATGAAATAGAAGATTGTAGCTACAAAGAGGATTTTTTTAATTATACTTTGATATAATGGGCCTTTTGTAAGTATGATAATTGTATAGCTTCTTTTTATTTCCAACTTGGTTGCTCATACAGTCATACGTATGTAATTCCAGGTCTTGGAGCTGTTTGGAACACAGCAAAAGTAGAAGCAGGGTCAATTGTTGCTATTTTTGGCCTTGGAACTGTTGGTCTTGCAGTAAGTTTCCATGGGACCTTCAGTTTCGTAATCTTATGCTGGAGTTCTGAATTGTGAGGGGTGATGAGTTGTCATGACTTGACAGGTTGCTGAAGGTGCCAAAACAGCCGGTGCATCACGAATTATTGGTGTTGACATCGATAGCAAGAAGTTTGATATAGGTAATTCTAAAGTTTTTCGTATCAAAACCTTATAAAGTAAACCTTGATTTACCAAATTGTGTATATGCCTGTTTCATAGTGAAAAGGGCTCTGGTTCCCCATGCATTTCAACAAAGCTAGTGTGATCTTAGGTGAAAGGAAAAAGTTGACCTTAAATTTCAAGGGAAGGAAGGAATGAAGTACAGTATATACAAAAACCAATTCCACTAGTTATGGGAAAATGAATCGATATCATGGGATATTATCCCTTTAAAAGTAATACACAGATTAAATTATTTGAAACACATCCAGTTTGCCTCTTTTCCTGCACCTGGGACTGTCTTTCGGCTACTCATAAGTGGATCTTCAGCTCCTGTTGTTAATTTCTTCTCCGGCCAGTTGTTTCTTGAGTTCATTTGGTAATATCTTAGCTAGGAAGATTTTAAAGTTGACATGTATTGTTTGTTTGCAGCAAAGAACTTCGGAGTTACTGAATTTGTGAATCCAAAGGACTATGAGAAGCCAATCCAGCAGGTCCTAGTTGATCTCACTGATGGTGGTGTTGACTATAGCTTTGAGTGCATTGGGAATGTCTCAGTGATGAGAGCTGCCCTGGAGTGTTGCCACAAGGTAACTGGTTATGTGTCTGGGTTTAGGGTTTGGGAATGTCTCAGTGATGAGAGCTGCCCTTTGAGTTGTTTTTCCCATGTTGCTTATGTGGCTGAGTAGACTATACTAGCCATTTTGTTTATATTGGCTCACCTAGCTAGTAGAGATGATGAATATTTGGTTGCCTCTATATTATGAATGAATGGATTTTGAATTGGTTAATGTCAATATTGGATGAATATGTTTTAATTTGTTGGTTTTAAGAAATGTATTGTATATCACTGTGACATTGCAACCAACCAAACAATGGTTTGTAAATCGGAAGCAGAAAAGTATTATCTGATTCTCAGAATCACATTACAAACCAAAATGAAACCATTGTGTGTATCGGAGTATCACATTACAAACCAAAGCAAAACCATTGTCTGTATCTAAGAATCACAATGGAAAGGAAAACGATACTATTGTCTGTATCTAAGAATCACAATAGAAGGGAAAACGATACTATTGTCTGTAACTCATAATCACAATAGAAACGAAGCTAAAACCATTGTCTATAGCAGATGCAGATAACAACTATCAAACACAAATTTGAAAATCCAGAAATGACTGTAGTTTAAATCAAATACGGACAATACAAAAGGAGAAAATTAAATTGTGCAAAACTAATAAAGACAATACTTTTAATAAATAAGTGTCTTCTTATAATGGAAAAGACAATATTTCCTGAAAAAATGCTATTGTACAAAATAACATGAGACAATGATTTATAACAAAGTAGCGTTGTCGTTACTGGATGTCAGACAATGACTCTTTTTGTCCTACCATTGTCCATAGTGGTTATCAGACAATTATAATTTGCCATTGTCTGAAGCGTGTATCAGACAATTGCTGGGTAGACAATGGTAACGGTACCTCATCAGACAATGCAAAAAAACCATTGTCTATTGAGGTTTTTGGCTTAGTGCTGAGCCGTTTCGCCAAGTTTTCACCTGATGACCGGCCGGTCAGCGTCACCAGCGTGGAGGGAGGGACGTCCATGATCCTCCGCCTCTTCTCACCCTGGCCGTCCGGTGAAGAAGATTGTCCGCCTGATGATGTGAACCTAAGCTCGCACACAATAATAACCCTACAAAAGATCGTTAGTAGTATAGGAAAGTAGGGATCGTACTAAGCCGGAGATTAAGGGTACCTGAGATATGAAATTGTTAGACAAATATATACATATATATACACATAAACGTCACACATGGGGGAATTATATGGATCGGCAGCTTGCTGCCCTAAACCTAAATGACACGAAATTAAAATCCTAATTTACTATATACAAGTGATCATCATCTCTCACACAAAACAATTCACACAAAAGACTCTTTAACACATAGATTCGCATGCAAGAAGGTAAGGATCAAGTATTTAGCATGTTCAAGACCTAAATTAGTTTCGACACAACTAGAGCCTCCATCAGTTTTCCAATTGTTAGACTTCTTAATTTCTTAGAAACTACTCCAACGTATGACTTCTAAGGTGATGCTAATCCGGTTTTACACGTTTTAACATTTAAGCATATGAGTCTAAATCGAAGACATGTAAACAAGCAAGGTTGTCAATCATCTTATTTAACATGCAAGTAATCTAAGGTTTTTACCCTAGGTGAGCAACACAAAACAAACTACTCCAACGTATGACTTATTCGTATTACTCGGTTAAATGAAACCTAACATCTAGATTTACATGCTTCCAGCCAATACTAATGCTTCGGTTTATAAGGCACACTTCTTAGATTACTAACCAAATTAAATCATAAACATGCTTCTAATACCACTGTCCTAATTATCCAAACATACAAAATCCATAAGTTAAAATTGCGAAACAACTACATAAACTTCAACAAAATCGGTTCATACAAAAGTTTAGCAAAAACCAAGAATTGAAACAAGTTCTTACAAGACAACCAAACAAAACTAAATACAAAAGCCATAGGGTGAGTGGATCACACTTTAAGAACCTTTGAAGACTCCTCAAACGTGACAAAGTGAGGCTCGGCTGCTGCTCCTTGGTGCTCGGCAAGAACAGGAATCGGCAGAAACCAAGGTGAAGGGTACGGCAATTTGGTAGTGGTGGTGATGAGTTTTGGCTAAGTATTTAGGTGTTGGTGCTTGAAAGACTTGGTAGATCTTTAGGCTAGTATTCTATGCTTGAGATGAGATGATTTTCAGAATTACAAAGTGACCCTATATATAGAGGATAGGGGTGTGCCGGCTGCCCTATTGCATAAGGAATTCAGAAAACCAAGTGGGATAAGGATTTGAAACCTTCCTTTCATAGTTCAATTATGTTTTCTTTTTCTGAAATTTTCTTCAAGGCTTGGGCTTCACATCTTCATGGACTTCTTGTATGATCATTGGATTTCAATTGATAGGTCTTGATCCACCAAAAATGCTTCTATTGCCGGCAGCATCATCATGGCATGAACCTGCCTCATTCGGCAGCTTCTCCTAGTTTGACTAGGAGAACTTCTTTCTTTGTTTTCTTCTTCAATGCCCGGGCTTGGTGTCATCCTCCTTCCTTTCTTAAGCTTGGATTATCTTCACAAATGCTTTTTTACATCATATGATCCATCGAAAAGCAGCAATTGTGAAAAGGAGGTAATAGGTTCCTGGAATCGGCAGAAAGGACCTTGCTGCAGTAATTCCGACATAACTCCATCATCGGAGCTCCGATTGATGCGATTCCAAGTCTCAGATAAACTAGACACGTATGGCCATCTCCCCATAAAATATCTCGATCAAATTCCTTGTGAATCGTCGGGAATGATTTTTCGAAGTTGGGTCAAAGTCCCAGGAAAATCCTGAAAGTCCCTGGATTGGTTTGCTCGAACTGCTGTTTTGCAGCCATCTTTTGGGTGACTTCCCGAACTCCGATTGATCTGAAATTTTAACACAGCATTCCTCAGTATATGAATATTAAGTACACCCAATTTCATTAAATTCTGACAAAGATAGATCGCATTTTTGCTCATCTCAAAATCACGAAAAAGACATATTTTGCACTACTTTCCAGATTTCTCATACTTAGTCATTTTTCGGATTCTTAACCATTTTTCACCAAAACTCTACCAAATTAACACTAAACTATATTATGACTCTATCTTAGACAAATAAGGGTTAAACGAAGCATAAATGAGGGCATAAGCATATAATATCGTCGCACATTGTGCTCCTATCAACTACCCCACACTTATCCTTTGCTAGTCCCGTAGCAAAATAAAGGAAAAAATTCACACACAGTACCTGAACTTAGGTGGTCAGGTCAGTTTGATACCTCAACTTTTTTTCGTACGATAAACATACTCCAACTTATTTATCCGTACCAAATGTGTACCCACGTCACTGTTTTGATGACGTGGCACCTCTGTTTTTGTATCAAACTGACCTGACCACCTAAGTTCAGGTATCAAACTGGCCTGACCACCTAAGTTCAGGTATCAAACTGACCTGACCACCTAAGGCCACGTCATCAAAACAGTGACGTGGGTACACATTCGGTACGGATAAATAAGTTGGAGTATGTTTATCGTACGAAAAAAAGTTGAGGTATCAAACTGACCTGACCACCTAAGTTCAGGTACTGTGTGTGAAATTTTTCCCAAACTAAATAAAACTACGACTCAAAACAAACTATTGCCCCTAACAATTTTTCTCAGGCTCGTATGTACACATAGCTTTCAAGTTAATGCATGAGAATGCTAGGCACGAAAATTCCAAGTTTCATGAACATGTAACATCAATAAGAACATATAAGAACAAAAGGTAAGCATGTAAACATGTTAAAGCTAATTCAAATCACCTCACTAGGCATACTCTCTTCTTTTCTCTCGAAGCATGGTTATTCACTCATAAGTATATGCAAGCGAAAGATAATGAATTACAAAGAGTGACTTGCATATATCAAAGAAACGAAAAACACTTTGTGAATTTTGATGGAAAAACCTCATATGATAACTATATGCACCAATGAACCAAAACCATATGCTTACTCTTGAGATAATCTCCACAATCAAATTTAACCATCTTAAGAATCATGAAAAAGATCAAAACAAAAAGGGTTGTAATGGGGCTAGGCTAAGAGGTATTCGATATTTGGATAAGGAGGCTTAAAAACGTCACCATGGCCTTTGGCAGAGCTCAAATCTCCTTATGTCTTCTCGCCGAAAGGGTCAAATTTCATCTTGTTGGACCCCTACTTTATTCTTCTCTCCCCATAATATTACAACAATACTCAAGACAATAGCCATGCACAAAATTTTTATTTTTCAAGCCGTGCCTTACAATCTCATATTTTCTCTTTTTCTCTCGGCATTTTTCTTTCTTTTTCTTTTGGTCCGAGCATACTTTTTCTCTTTTCTTTTTCTTTTGGTCCGGCATACAATTACACTTCTCATATAGATTCATGGCTAAGTCTACCCCACACTTGTTCATCTTCATCACACACGCGAAAACGCTTTCAAAAATCAAGCTTTGCCAATACTTTGATCAAGGGTAAAGGCACAACTACACTAAGCTCATGGAAAGTGTTTAAGGGTAATGAAAGAAAAGGCTCAACATAGGCTCAAAGGGGTTTACTAAGGTGTCCCACGACGGGCTCCAATAGGGCTCATGCTTTATTTGGCTTTGGTGGTAAACCTAAAAGATCTTTTCAATCACATTCAAAATCAAGGTATTTTATGACTAAAAACGTTTTGAAAATCAACAAGAGTAAGTTCTAGCATACTAGAGTTCATTAAAAGCTATGGCACATAGTCATTGAATATGCAAAGAATAATGAGGTTCATGCTTCCTACGAATCTATTGAATTTTATCTTTTTATCGCTCAAGAAGAAAGCAAATTGGCTCTAAATTAAGCTCACATAGGTTATAATCGAAATAAATTAGCTAAAACATGCATGCTTTGTTAATCAACAAGTCCTACATGCTCCCACCAATGCACAAAATCCATGAAACTTACAAATTTTTAAAAAAAAATGCACAACCATCATCTATGTATGCAAAGAGGAGAAAAACATCATTGACATATTAGGGGCATCCTAAGACTCGAAACAAACAAATTTAACACTCTATTTTTGTATTACAATTTTCTGAATTTTCTCTTTCTAAACTAAGCACACAAAAACATAAAACAAAAACGGAACATGTTATCCCACCCCACACTTAGAAAATTACATTGTCCTCAATGTAAGCACATAACTATATCAATGAATTTCCTAAGCATGCAATAGACTAACATAAACCAACATATCATCACAAATCAAAGAAGAAGAAAAGGGTTAAGAAATTTCAAACTCTCGGTGATGGCTCCTTCACTTTTCTTTGATCGAATTGGGTTGCCTCCCAAGTAGCGCTTTGTGTTTATAGTCCATAGCCTAGACTTTTCACCGTGTGTTGCATTGTGTTCATCTTGCTCCAAAGTAGCTAAAATCGGCATGAAGAATTTCAAGAAGTAGCTCGTTGCAAGTTGTATCCGATCCGGCACTTGAAGAGGGTAACGTATTCGGCAGCAGAAGAGGCGTGTCCGGTAATAATCCAGGCGTGTCCGGCGTATCCTGTGGTTCAGTGTGGCAGTGCCGTGCTTCTTGGATCATCTCATCAATCCTGCCGGCTATGGCAGGTCCGGCAGGGAGTTCAGCTGTGATGGTAGTGAGGTCCGGCCTCTCGGCTGCATGGTTTGTGTCCGGCAATATTGTGCTTAAGCTGCCGGCAATTGCAGGTCCGGTAGCATGGTACGGTGGTGGCTTGGGGGCAGTAGATGGCCGGCCACTAGTCTCGGCAGTGGATGCTTGTGAAGGCTGCAGCTCGGCAGCAGCTTGTGGGGTGTCTTCAAGAACAATTGTGTCCTCCAATGCATCAAAAGGTGCATGATAATGCTTGAGTCGATGGCCATTAACCTTGAAAGTCTTGTGGGTTTGCAAATCTTGAATTTCTACGGCTCCATGAGGATATAGTTGAAGAACAATGAATGGTCCGATCCAACGAGAGCGCAACTTTCCCGGAAAGAGATGAAGCCGTGTATTAAACAAGAGAACTTTTTGCCCAACTTCAAACTACTTTCCCCGAATCATCTTGTCATGGTACGCTCTTGTCTTTTCCTTATAGATCCAAGCGGTCTCATATGCTTCATTGCGTATTTCTTCAAGTTCATTGAGTTGAAGCTTCCTATGAAGGCCGGCCTCATTGATGTCCATGTTGAAATTTTTAACGGCCCACCATGCTTTATGTTCTAACTCAACCGGTAAGTGACATGCTTTGCCATAAATCAACCGAAAAGGAGACATACCTATTGGTGTCTTGTATGCAGTCCTATAAGCCCACAAAGCGTCATCGAGACGATCACTCCAATCCTTCCTTGAAGGTCCAACGGTTTTCTCAAGTATTTGCTTGATCTCTCGATTACTTACCTCGGCCATACCACTTGTTTGGGGGTGATAAGGTGTAGATACCTTATGAGTGACTCCATACTTCTTCAACAAGACTTCAATGGTGCGGTTACAAAAATGGGATCCTCCATCGCTAATCAAGACTCTTGGAACTCCAAAACGTGAAAAGATGTTGGTCTTGAGAAACCCGGCTACCACCTTGGCATCATTGGTGCGTGTAGCCCTTGCTTCGATCCACTTCGACACATAATCAACCGCAAGCAATATGTAAAGAAAACCCTTACTTGAGGGAAACGGTCCCATGAAGTCAATCCCCCAAACATAAAAAATTTCAACCACAAGGATAGGCGTGAGCGGCATTTGGTCACGCCCGCTAATCTTCCCCAAACGTTGGCACCTATCACACGCCTTGCAAAACATGAATGCATCTTTAAAAATTGAAGGCCAATAGAAACCACAACTAAGAACCTTTAATGCCGTTTTCTTGGGTCCAAAATGCCCACCGCAAGCTTCACTATGACAAAAAGCAAGAATAGAACGATGCTCATTGTCCGGAACACACCTTCGTATCACTTGATCACTACATAGACGCCATAGGTACGGGTCATCCCAAAGATAATGACGTGACTCCTTCTTGAGTTTCTCACGTTGGTGGCGCGGCAAAGTACAAGGGATTGTCCGAGTGGCGAGAAAGTTGGCAATATCGGCATACCAAGGCTCAAGAACTTCAAGTCGAAAAAGTTGCTCATCCGGAAAGGTCTCTAATAAGGGTAGCCGATCCTCTTCCTTGACAAGTCTACTCAAATGATCGACTACAACATTCTCTACTCCTTTCTTGTCTTCAATCTCAATATCGAACTCTTGAAGCAAAAGAATCCATCGAATGAGCCTCGGCTTAGCATCCTTCTTCGTCATAAGATATCTCAAAGCGGCATGATCACTATAAACAATAACTTTGGAATTCAAAAGATATGATCGAAACTTTTCCAAAGCAAAAATTACCGCTAAGAGTTCCTTCTCCGTGGTTGTGTAGTTGAGTTGAGCATCGTTGAGAGTCCTTGAAGCATAGTAAATGGCGCATGGCTTCTTATCAATTCGTTGTCCAAGTACCGCTCCAAGTGCATAATCACTAGCATCACACATCAACTCAAACGGCTCGTCCCAATTAGGGGACACTAGGATCGGTGCCGAACATAAGCAAGCCTTCAATCGGCAAAAAGCAATCTCACATGCCTCCGACCACTCAAACGTCACCTCCTTTTGTAACAAGTTGCTTAATGGCTTGGCAATTGAAGAGAAGTCTTTGATAAATCGTTGATAAAACCCCGCATGGCCAAGAAAACTTCTCACATCCTTCACACGCCTAGGGCTCGGCAATGCTTGTATTAGCTCCACCTTGGCTTTGTCAACCTCTAAGCCTTTTGCCGAAATAATGTGCCCCAAAACAATGCCTTGCGTGACTATAAAGTGACACTTCTCCCAATTGAGCACAAGATTGGTCTCTACACACCTCTCAAGTATCTTCTCCAAGTTTCCCAAACATGCATCTAAGGTGCCACCATACACACTAAAATCATCCATAAACACTTCGATAATGTCTTCAATAAAATCCGAGAAGATAGCATACATACATCTTTGAAAAGTGCCGGGTGCGTTGCATAGTCCGAATGGCATCTGCCGATAAGCAAACGTGCCAAATGGAAAAGTAAAAGTGGTCTTCTCTTGATCATCCGGGTGTATCATGATTTGATTGCATGTAGCCACTATATCCATCAAGAAAGCAATAGAAAGAATGGCCGGCTAACCTCTCTAGCATTTGATCCATAAACGGCAAAGGCATGTGATCCTTCCTCGTTGTAGCGTTGAGCTTCCTATAGTCGATGCACATCCGATGACCGGTTACAAGTCTTTGTGGCACAAGCTCATTCTTCTCATTTTTGACAACCGTTACACCACTCTTCTTAGGCACTACTTGCACGGGTGATATCCACTTACTATCCGAAATTGGGTAAATCACCCCACAATCAAGCAACTTGATGATTTCTTCCTTCACAACTTTCATCATGGGAGGGTGAAGTCGACGTTGAGCTTCCTTTGTCGGCTTAGCTCCTTCTTCTAATAAAATGCGATGAACACAAGTAGTAGGGCTTATTCCCTTGATATCCTCCAAGGTCCAACCTATAGCGGTCTTGTACTTCTTAAGCACTCTTACCAAATCAACCTCTTGCTTCTCACTAAGCATTGAAGACACAATAACCGGTAGTGTATCTTCTTCTCCAAGATAAACATACTTTAAGTGACTAGGGAGTTCCTTAAGTTCTAACTTTGGGGCCTCTTTCACACTTGGTCGAAATTTTGTTGTGGCACTTGGAATTGACAAGAACGAATCATACTTTGAATAAGGCCGAGCCTCTAGCTCGGCACAAACTTCCATTAAGCTCGGCAATGCTTCTCTTCTTCTTTTTAAACGTGACTCGTCCTCCCTTCTTGTCAAATCCGACCCCTTGCTCAATTGCTAATTGCTATGCGTCGAGCGAGGTCGACATAACTTGCTCGACCTCCTCCAAAACATCAATGGCACAACCCTCCTTCAAATCAACATTGGGGAATTTCATGGCATCAAACACATTAAACTTGATCACCTCACCATCAAACTCCATAGTTAGGTTGCCCTCGGCCACATCTATCTTTGTACGTGCCGTCCTCATAAATGGTCGCCCAAGTAGCAATTGAGTGCTATTGACCGGCGAATCCTCCATCTCAACCACATAGAAATCGGCAGGGAATATCAATTGATTGACTTGCACAAGTACATCCTCCACATAACCCTCCGGATGCTTACTTGAGCGATCCGCAAGTTGAATGATGACATTGTCCTTCTTGAGAGGCCCTATACTCAACGTTTGATACACATTGAGTGGCATGACATTGATCGATGCTCCCAAATCCAACATCACATCCTCAAAACGAGTGTTGCCTATCACACAAGGCACATTGAAGCTTCCCGGATCCTTCATCTTTGGTGGCAACTTCCTTTGAATAACGGCCGATACCGTCTCGCTCATAGTCACCACACGAGTCTCCCTAGTATGCCTTCTAGCCGTGCAAAGCTCCTTCAAAAACTTAGCATACTTCGGTACTTGCTTAATGCACTCCAACAAAGGGATGTTGACTTGCACTTTCCGGAAAATCTCCAACACCTCCTCATCGGACTTATCCTTCTTCGATTTAGCAAAGCGAGAAGGGAAAGGAATGCTTGATGTCGGCACCCCTCCCTTGCTTGCTTGGCTCGGCACTAACTCATTCTTGATGTTGCGGGATCATACTCAAGCTTGTTGCGTAGCCCCTTGTCCTTCACATTGTTGCCGGCATCACCTTTCTTCTCGGCATGCCTGCCCTTCTCGGCAGCAGCCCTGCCGGCTGCATCATGGCTCTCGGCAGAATGTCTCTCGGCTGCAGCATTGCCGGCTGCAGCCCCTTCATTCTCAACAACATGGCTGCCGGCAATTGCAGGTCCGGCAGCCCTCTCGGCTTCATCTACTACATCGAATGTTACTCGCTTCTTCTTTGGACTTGTTGGAGGAAACAACTCTCTTCCACTACGAGTTTGAATCACTTTGGCTTGCTCGTTCCTCGGATTGGGAATCGTATTGCTTGGCAACTTCCCTTGCTCATTAAATCTTCCCATGAAGTCTACAACTTGGCCCATTTGAGTCTTGAGCTCACCAATGTCCTTTTGATGATTTTGTTGCCCCGCGAGCAATGCTTGAGTAGCACTTGACAAAGATTGGAGCAAAGCATCATAGTTGGGGTTGCTCGGTGCGGTATGACCTTGGCTCAGCCCTCCTTGAGTGTGGTTCGGCAATGCTGCAAAATTCCCTTGGTTCGGCTGAAATGGTTGCCGAGGCACAAAGGGTGCCCTCGGTACATATGGTGCTCCTCCCTCTCTCGGTTGCATAGGTGCCCTAAGCACATTGTCATTATTCGCCCATCGAAAGTTAGGATGATCATTGAACCTCGGATTGAAGTTCCCAAATCGTTGGCCTCCTTGAAAGCCAATAGCATTGCACTCCTCTACTCCCTCATTAACTCCAAATTGAGGGCATTGTTCGGCCTCATGGCCCTTGGTGCAAATTCCACAAACAATAGCACGCTTCTTCATCAAATTACTCACCAAGTCGGTAAGCTTATCAACTTTCTCCTCTAATTTTGAGCTCGAAGACGTCTCATGCACTTTCTCACTCCTTTGCACATTGCTTCGTGCCATGCCAAATTGTTGGTTGTTCAAAGCACGAACTTCCAACAAACTTCTTGCCGCACCGGCATTCAACTCTAAAAAGCTACCTCCCGCGGCCGAGTCAAGAAACTCTCTCTCCATGACTCGCAATCCCTCATAGAAATATTGTAGCAAGAGTCCATCGCTAATGCCATGCGATGGACACAAAGAAACTAGGGACTTGAACCTCTTGTAGTAGTCGAAGAAAGTTTCATCTCCGGCTTGCTTCACACTAGTAATTTGCTTCCTCAGATCAGTGATACGTGAAGCAGGAAAGTACTTGAGCAGAAATTCATCCATCATAGAACTCCATGAAACGATGTGACCACTAGGCACCTCAAACAACCACTCCTTCGCTTGATCTTCTAACGAGAACGGAAATGCCTTCATTTTGAAGTGTTGCAAATCGGTCCCTCTCAGACACATAGACTCCGTGGTGAAGTTAAACCACTGTAGATGCTTGTTGGGGTCCTCACTTGGCATCCCATAAAACGATTTCAGCTTATGGAGGAATCCACTCCTCAATTCAATCTCTCCCGTCTTGTCAGCTTCCAAGGGAGGATAAGTGATATTCGAAGGAGCAACACCGGCTCCAGCAACATGACCATTCTGTGATCGGATTGATGCCATTATTTCTTCTTCTTCCTCTGATTCAGCAAAGGCCTCAAACTCTGGATTTCCAAGATCACACGATGACGAAACAACAGAAGGGGAGCTCGGCAAACTGTCAGAAACGGACGGCAATGATGGTGATGATACTGATGAACTGGTTGGTGACGATGGCGGCAATGGCACAAAATAAGCAATAGCGAGTTCTTGATCTAAACGTTGCAAACGACCTTGAAGATCTCTTATCCAAGTATTAGATTCGGACATGCATTATTTCTGAAATTTGCAACATTTAAATAAGTTAGAACATCGTAAAGAAATAGAAAGCAAGAATATACATCATTACAAGCCACGGCATTGGCGATTACACAACAATTTTCAAACAATGGCACACAAAAGGCAATCGGCAAAGCACAAAAACACTTGGCAAAGCACAAATACATTCGGCAATAAGGGAAGAAAAATTGGAACGTTCATGATCATGTAATCGCTAAGTCTAATTTCTTTTAAATTTGTTCTAACTCTCGAAGTACGTGGAGCAGAGGAGATAACGGTGCAATGGACTGATACAGCCCCCGGTAGTATCAAGCTTATCCCGATATACCTCAAGAGTTTGAACCACACAACTCGTTTTATCTTCGAAGAAAATAGGCCACATATGTCAAGTTATGTTCTAGCGTCTAAAGTGAGGTGATGCTTCGGCACAAGCTGTCGACTAGGTCGAGCGTGCTCTACTTTTCAAAGGCAGTGTCGTTAAGATTCACGGAGGGCGAATCCCCTACAGGAACCAGGCAGGACTCGTTGTTGGACACCACGGAGGGCGAACCCCCTATCGACTCACTCACCGAGAATGAACATCAGTCTATGGGCCTTGAGATCCAGTTAAACAAACCTGAGAACCATATCTATGAAAATAACTTGCCCCATACTTGGTAAAACAAACTCGGGTCCTAGCAGTCTACAAGTGTTGATTAAAACCGCCCTCAACCTCATAGAAGTAATACTATTGCCGAAAAGTCGCTTATATGCGTGGGGGGGAAGTATCTCGCGTTTCCCAATCTACATAGAAACGGTTTCCGACATAGCACCATTCACATGAAGGGTTTTGGTTATGATCAACAAAAGTGGCTTCACCTACATGTTACACTTTAGAAACTACAATAAACTCAAACATACACAACACTATCAACTTCCTAGAAATTAAACTAAGTGATTACCAACATACATCAATATACATCATGCAACTTCCAAAATTTAAACTCTACATGCCGAAGCATATTTCTACTTTACAAAATCCCAAAATAAAATTAAAAATTACAACTTTACAACTATAGAACAAAAATTTCCAGCAACATTATATACACAACAATAACACAAATCAAGCTTTTATAATCCCCGGCAACGGCGCCAAAAATTGATGTGAACCTAAGCTCGCACACAATAATAACCCTACAAAAGATCGTTAGTAGTATAGGAAAGTAGGGATCGTTCTAAGCCGGGGATTAAGGGTACCTGAGATATGAAATTGTTAGACAAATATATACATATATATACACATAAACGTCACACATGGGGGAATTATATGGATCGGCAGCTTGCTGCCCTAAACCTAAATGACACGAAATTAAAATCCTAATTTACTATATACAAGTGATCATCATCTCTCACACAAAACAGTTCACACAAAAGACTCTTTCACACATAGATTCGCATGCAAGAAGGTAAGGATCAAGTATTTAGCATGTTCAAGACCTAAATTAGTTTCGACACAACTAGAGCCTCCATCAGTTTTCCAATTGTTAGACTTCTTAGTTTCTTAGAAACTACTCCAACGTATGACTTCTAAGGTGATGCTAGTCCGGTTTTACACGTTTTAACATTTAAGCATATGAGTCTAAATCGAAGACATGTAAACAAGCAAGGTTGTCAATCATCTTATTTAACATGCAAGTAATCTAAGGTTTTTACCCTAGGTGAGCAACACAAAACAAACTACTCCAACGTATGACTTATTCGTATTACTCGGTTAAATGAAACCTAACATCTAGATTTACATGCTTCCAGCCAATACTAATGCTTCGGTTTATAAGGCACACTTCTTAGATTACTAACCAAATTAAATCCTAAACATGCTTCTAATACCACTGTCCTAATTATCCAAACATACAAAATCCATAAGTTAAAATTGCGAAACAACTACATAAACTTCAACAAAATCGGTTCATACAAAAGTTTAGCAAAACCCAAGAATTGAAACAAGTTCTTACAAGACAACCAAACAAAACTAAATACAAAAGCCATAGGGTGAGTGGATCACACTTTAAGAACCTTTGAAGACTCCTCAAACGTGACAAAGTGAGGCTCGGCTGCTGCTCCTTGGTGCTCGGCAAGAACAGGAATCGGCACAAACCAAGGTGAAGGGTACGGCAATTTGGTAGTGGTGGTGATGAGTTTTGGCTAAGTATTTAGGTGTTGGTGCTTGAAAGACTTGGTAGATCTTTAGGCTAGTATTCTATGCTTGAGATGAGATGATTTTCAGAATTACAAAGTGACCCTATATATAGAGGATAGGGGTGTGCCGGCTGCCCTATTGCATAAGGAATTCAGAAAACCAAGTGGGATAAGGATTTGAAACCTTCCTTTCATACTTCAATTAGGTTTTCTTTTTCTGAAATTTTCTTCAAGGCTTGGGCTTCACATCTTCATGGACTTCTTGTATGATCATTGGATTTCAATTGATAGGTCTTGATCCACCAAAAATGCTTCTATTGCCGGCAGCATCATCATGGCATGAATCTGCCTCATTCGGCAGCTTCTCCTAGTTTGACTAGGAGAACTTCTTTCTTTGTTTTCTTCTTCAATGCCCGGGCTTGGTGTCATCCTCCTTCCTTTCTTAAGCTTGGATTATCTTCACAAATGCTTTTGTACATCATATGATCCATCGAAAAGCAGCAATTGTGAAAAGGAGGTAATAGGTTCCTGGAATCGGCAGAAAGGACCTTGCTGCAGTAATTCCGGCATAACTCCATCCTCGGAGCTCCGATTGATGCGATTCCAAGTCTCAGATAAACTAGACACGTATGGCTATCTCTTCATAAAATATCTCGATCAAATTCCTTGTGAATCGTCGGAAATGATTTTTCGAAGTTGGGTCAAAGTCCCAGGAAAATCCTGAAAGTCCCTGGATTGGTTTGCTCGAACTGCTGTTTTGCAGCCATCTTTTGGGTGACTTCCCGAACTCCGATTGATCTGAAATTTTAACACAGCATTTCTCAGTATATGAATATTAAGCACACCAAATTTCATTAAATTCTGACAAAGGTAGATCACATTTTTGCTCATCTCAAAATCACGAAAAAGACATATTTTGCACTACTTTCCAGATTTCTCATACTTAGTCATTTTTCGGATTCTTAACCATTTTTCACCAAAACTCTACCAAATTAACACTAAACTATATTATGACTCTATCTTAGACAAATAAGGGTTAAACGAAGCATAAATGAGGGCATAAGCATATAATATCGTCGCAGATTGTGCTCCTATCACCTGACCGGGTGACCCTGGTGACGAGCGGGACCAATCCCGGCCGGTGCGAAATCCTGTTTGTCCCACCAGGAACCTTTGATGGCCCCCCGGTGGTCTTGCCCTTTCCGGGTCCCGCCTTGGGTGCAGCGGGGTGACTCTTCACACGTCTCATAATATATGCGTCGTCCTCAACGTCCATGGCCCTCGGTTCGGCATGAACGGTAAGCCGACCGGACTTCTCATCCACCGAGGTCCATGAAACGGCCTCCCCTTTCTCTTCAGCCTCGAGACAAGGTCTTCACAGTCCATGGATAATGTATTACCGGGCTTGACGACCGTCCGGGAAGATGCACCTGCAGGACAAACAAAGGGTTAGTATCAACTCGGTCAGCAGAAATGCCACCGCTAAAACCCTGCTACGCACCGGGATCCCGCCCGAGACAGCAGTACTCCAACACCTCCCGCCGAATGAAGTTGTAGGAGCTCCGCTCAAGATCGTCCCAACACCCGACTATCATCATGATCCTCTCCCGCTCCAACTCGGATAGTACGAACAATTGATCGCCAAGGGGCTGGAAAACACCAGGAACCCGGTATATCTTACTCCTCTTCTGCCACTTCCCACCTGCCATCACCACCTTATTCCTCTAGCTTTTGTCCACCTAGGAAGGCAGGTGGGTGATGATAGGCTGAAAGTGTCGGGCGCTAAAGGTCAGACAACCCCGACACCCTTTCTTCTTCGAGAAGGACACTCTGTACAGCGCCCGGAACTCGTTCACCGTTGGCATGCTCATCCCGGACAGCTCGTACAGGCAACCGAGGCTCAGCAACTGCCTACACTGGTTCCCAGGAAGCTGCGCGGGAGACACTTGCAGAGCGCTAAACGTATACTGCACGAAGTCCGGCAGTGGGAGGGAGAACCAGTGGCGAAATTGGTCTCCGTGAACAGCAACCCAACCCGCCTCCGAGTTACAGGCCGATTCTCCGGGATTCAGCGGCCGTAACGCCACCTCATCGGGGATATTCCACGTCTCCCGGAAGGCGACAATCTCTGCAGGGTTCATAGTACCCTCCGGTTCATCGCACACCACGGCCTCTTTCTCACTCCGGATAGTGTAGCTCACGGGCGGAGTGCCAGAAAAGCGCACCCCGTGCGGGATGCCCTCAGATCCCAAGGACCCGGAAGACGAGACCCCGCCCGGGGAGCGGTCAGCGGCTTCGGACTCTGGGGATTCCGAACCGAGCCAATCCTCCAATCTCTCCTCATCGTCCACCACGGGACGCCTGTCAGCCGATTCGGAAGCCCCATCAGAACTTACAAAAGCCATTTAACCTAAGGGGAAGAAAACAAAACCCCACCGCTGGTCAGCAATAAGCCAGAATAGCGCCCTCTGCGGCTGCTCCCCAATTTTGCCGCAGACGCCCCGCTCAAAACAACTCACAGTCGGCGACAGAGCACCCCCCCCCCCCCCTGGCGCCGCAAAACACCAGCCAAAGAGAAAACACCAGGCAAAGAAAGCAAGACTTACCGATTACTATGCACAACCGAGGAAAGTCCATCCTACGAAAACACCGAGCAATGGTAGGCAAAGACCCAGAACGCTTGGGGCACGGATATCGCGAGGCACCTCCACAGAACTTTCGCCGGATTCCTCTCCAACCTTCTCTTCTTCTCTCTGGGCCAAGAGCAAAAACAGAAGTAATGAAGACAAAGGCCGCCTTTTTATAGACGGGTCTGATGCCCTAGGCACCCCTGTAATCCCCCCAAAATACGCAATCATGGAAACTCAAACGCCTGCGAATCCAGGCCCTCCATCTCAGATCGCTCCCTGCTGACACGTGTCCCAGTATTGATAACCTTCCCACGCCATCAAAACTGATGGGACTGATGGGCTTCCATCTTAAATGCATGTCAGCCACTTGTCCCGCCTACAAGCGGCATGTAAGGGAGATAGGAGCGGGAACCGAGGCGTCAAGCCCCCCCCCCCCAACTTCCCCAAGGGCCACGACATCTCACCGGTTATGATCATTCAACCGGCTCCACGGCATCTCACCGGTTATGATCATTCAACCGGCTCCACGGCATCTCACTGGTTATGATCATTCAACCGGCTCCATGGCATCTCACCGGTTAGGTAACATTCAACCGGCTCCAAGGCACTCCACCGGTTAGGTAACATTCAAACGGCTCCATGGCATCTCACCGGTTATGATCATTCAACCGGCGCCAAGGCTCATCACCGGTTAGGTATCATTCAACCGGCTCCACGGCATCTCACCGGTTATGATCATTCAACCGGCTCCAGGGCATCTCACCGGTTATGATCATTCAACCGGCTCCACGGCATCTCACCGGTTATGATCATTCAACCGGCTCCATGGCATCTCACCGGTTAAGTAACATTCAACCGGCTCCATGGCATTTCACCGGTTATGAGACATTCAACCGGCTCTATGACATCTCACCGGTTAGGTAACATTCAACCGGCTCCATGGCATGACACCGGTTATGAGACATTCAACCGGCATGAGCTTTATAAACCCGGGAGAGTTTACATCTAACACATGTAAACTTTTCCAGCAGGATAAAAACCCTGCATCACACTGAACTGCGATCAATATGGGGATCCAAGGCGAGACTTGTCATCTCAACGCCACCCCACCGGGCAAATTGTTTCTCTAACACAGAACAAATCTCCCCGTAGGCACGTTGCCCCATGCTTATTCTAACACAAGCTGGGCCGAGCCACCGGGCTACTCTCGGCCTGCCCCACCGTTGGCAGCAATTTCGCCTTGGAAACTTGGGGGACTCGTTCCGACATGGCAGTCCATCGGTCGAGTCCCCACATCATCATCCCATGCACTTATCCGGGTCTCACCCCGCTCCATATCTATTGCATGGCGGATCTCAACACCACATCATCCCATGCACTCGTCCGGGTTTCACCCCGCTCCATATCTATTGCATGGCGAATCTCAACGCTACATTGTCCTCCCATGCACTTGTCCGGGTTTCACCCCGTTCCATACTCATGGCACGACAACACTTGAGCACAATATCATCAGTATTGCAGGCATACTCATAACTGTTGCACGTCATCATTAATAGGTACTCGCATCACCACGCCTTCTCTACCCGAACGCCCGGTCACGCCCAATCTTTAATGCGGACTTGGGGGACTGGGCACTGTTGGGTTGGTAACCCTGCGGGTCTGCGGGACAGGAGCAAGACATATTAAGTCCCCATTCAAGATTGCACTTGACCGAGAACTTGGGGGACTTGTTGACAGTAGCCACAGAGGGGCTACATAAGCCCACAGACCCGTAGCCAGTGCATCCGGGGCTGGCCTAAGGCCCGGAGCAGGATCAACAGCACCCGGACCCGAGGTCCAGCAGTCTACCTTGTTACCAGGGGCCCGGGGACCGGGGGGGCCAGCCTGCCAAAGAGGTCACCAGAGCTGCCCTTTTGTGTGCGAACAGAAGGAAGCCAATCCCACATCGAAGAGTGAGACGAGACCTCACGTCCGACCACCTATATAAGGGCCTCAACTACCCTCTTTAATAGGTAACTGATCTCTCCAACTGCTTATCATATGTGCTTAAGTTATCTATTCATCCCAACTGTACTAACTTAGGCATCAGAGAGGAGAAGACCGGCCCACCCGGTATTCCCCTTAGTGAGCAGGTTAGCAGGAGATCACATCTAGATTCACTAGTCTCTACCAGGCCTACGGGTTTGTGCAGAAACAAACTTCAAAGTTGTTGTGTATAGTGATCATGCCACCTTGAGATATCTTATGATAAAAAAGGATGCAAAGCCGAGGCTTATTCGTTGGATTCTCTTACTCCATGAATTTGACATTGAGATCAAAGACAAGAAGAGGAGTGACAATGTTGTAGCTGATCATTTAAGTCGTCTTGTTCATGAAGAGGATCGGCTGCCCCTATTGGAGAGTTTCCCGAATGTGCAACTCTTTCGGATCAATGAAGCAAAGGAACCTTGGTATGCCGACATTGCCAATTATCTTTCATCTCACCAATTCCCTAGAGACATGCCGAGCCACATCAAGAATAGGATCAAGAAGCAAGCTCGGCATTATTTTTGGGATGAGCCATACTTATGGAAGCAATGTAGCGATCAAGTGGTAAGAAGATGTGTTCCGGAAGAGGAGCATCGGTCCATCCTTTCTTTTTGTCATAATGAAGCATATGGTGGTCACTTTGGGCCAAAGAGGACGGCATTGAAGGTACTCGAGTGTGGTTTCTTTTGGCCAACATTATTCAAAGATGCATATACGACGTGTGTGACATGTGATCGGTGTCAAAGAACCGGTAACATAGGAGTCCGAAATCAAATGCCACTACAACCTATCATTGAGGTAGAGATTTTCGACTTATGGGGTATTGATTTTATGGGGCCGTTTTCTTCAAGTAAGGGATTCCTCTACATATTGCTAGCAGTTGATTATGTGTCAAAGTGGATAGAAGCAAAGGCCACACGCACCAATGATTCAAAGGTCGTGGCCGATTTCCTCAAGACTAACATCTTCTCGCTTTTTGGAGTTCCAAGAGTCTTGATTAGTGATGGAGGATCCCACTTTTGCAATTGCACCATTGAAGCCTTATTGAAGAAGTATGGCGTTACACACAAGGTATCCACACCTTATCATCCTCAAACCAGTGGCATGGCCGAGGTAAGCAATCGAGAGATCAAGCAAATATTGAAGAAATCCGTTGGACCTTCAAGGAAGGATTGGAGTGATTGTCTCGATGATGCTTTGTGGGCTTATAGGACTACTTACAAGACACCGATAGGTATGTCACCTTTTAGGTTAACTTATGGCAAAGCATGTCACTTACCGGTGAAGCTAGAGCACAAAGCATGGTGGGCCGTCAAAGCTTTCAACATAGACATTGATTCGGCCGGCCTTCATAGAAAGCTTCAACTCAACGAACTTGAAGAAATACGTAATGAAGCCTATGATGCCGCTTGGATATATAAGGAAAAGACTCGAGCTTATCATGACAAAATGCTTCGAGGGAAGAAGTTTGAAGTTGGTCAAAAAGTTCTCTTATTTAACACAAGACTTCGACTTTTCCCGGGTAAGTTGTGCTCACGATGGGTTGGACCTTACATTGTCTTTCGAGTTTTTCCCCATGGAGCCGTGGAAATTCGAAATGAAGCTTCGGGAAACACTTTCAAAGTTAATGGTCATCGCTTGAAGCTTTACTATGCCTCTTTTGAAGCACATGATTTTGAGACAGACCACGTGCATGATGCAGCCTCAGTCCCTGCTGATAGGCTGCCGAGTCAGCCTGCTCAAGCCGCAGCCTCTGTCGAGAGTCAAGACACGCTGCAGCCTGCCGAGACTACAGATACGGATGCCACCAAAGAACAACTTACTGCCGGTATCCAATACAATGACAAGTATGCTGCTGGACCTGCCATTGCCGGTAGCATTGCCATCAACCCTGCATCTACCGAGAGGAACACATGCCCACACCATGACATTACCAACGCTACCGAGAGCCAAGACATGCCACAACTCGCCGATAGCAGCTGCAGCCCTGCCGATAGTGACAACTATGCTGTCGATACGGTTGCCTTGCTCCAACAACACCTTCTAGCGATTTTGGCTGCCGAGCTCCACACATATGGTCCATGATGAACACATTCAATACAACACAAGGTGAAGAGTCTAGGCTACGGACTATAAATATTAAGCGCTAATGGGGAGGCAAACCCATACGACCAAGAAAAACGAAGGAGCCATCACCGAGAGTTTGAAATTTCTTAACCCTTCTCTTTTTCATTGGTTTGTGATAATATGTTGGAAACATGTTAGTCATTGCATGCTTAGGAAGTTACTTACTATAGTTTTATGCTTACATTGAGGACAATGTAATTTTCTAAGTGTGGGGTGGGAAACATATTTCCGTTTATGTTTTAGTGTGCAAAGAAAATTTCAGAAAATTGTAAGACAAAAATAGAGTGTTTAAATTCAAGTCTTAGGATGCCCCTAGATTGTCAATGATGTTGTTCTCCTCTTTGCATACATAGATGATAGTTGTGCATACTTTATAAAATTGTGAGTTTCATGGATAATGTGCATTGGTAGGAGCATGTAGGACTTGTTGATTAATAAAACATGCATGTTCTAGCTAGTTTGTTTCGAATAAACCTTGTGAGCTTTAGAGCCAAAGTGTCTTCTTCATGAGTGATAAAATTCAAAATTTTCGAGCATGTTAATATATGAACCTCATCATTCTTTGCATATTCAACGATTATGTGCCATAGCTTTTAATGAACTCTAGAATACTAGAGTAGTATTTACCAGTTTGCGCCATGGTCAAGTTCCCCTTTGGGTGCTTCCTCTTTGGTTGCAGAGGAATTGTATTCCCGTTCTTATACAGGATATCCTCATAGAAAGAGGTTAAGGTGGTGAAGACTTCTTGTCATCCCGCTGGCATAATCGCCAGGGGGCGCTCTTGTAGGGGGGATTGGTAGGATGCGGGCCTTCGCCCTCCCTGGGAGTTTTCAAAATTTCCCTTCCGGCGCTGTTGGTTCTGCCAATTTCTAGCCTTTTTATTGGATGAGGCTCCTTGGTCTTGGCCCTGCTGCCAATTCCTGTTTTCGTGCCGGGTGGGCTCTGGCTCCTCTTGCTTTCTCTTCTGCTAGCGGTTTCCATAAGTTTCGTGGTCCGCCTGGGAGTGTCTGATCGCTATTGCCATCAGCTCGTCGTAACCCTGCGAGACCTCTACCCGCACAGCATATGAAAACTTTCCGGGTCGGAGACCCTGCTTGAAAGCCATTTTCGCGATTCCCTTGTCCAGATTCCTGACTCCAGCGTTGGCTGTTTGCCAGCGGTTAACGAACCCTCTCAACTCTTCGTCGTCTGCCTGCCTGCAGTAGAAGAGAACCGTCGAAGTCCGGGCCCCTTCGACCCTTAAGATGAACCGGCCAACGAACCTATCGGCCAACTGCTCGAACGCCTTTATGGAGTTTGCCGGTAGCTCGTAAAACCAGCTGAGTGCCTCCCCGGATAGAGTTTCTTGGAATATGTTACAGCACACGGCGTCGGAGTAACCCTTGGCAGACGTTTGGGATCAGAAGCTGTCCAGATGCTGGTATGGACAACCAACCCCGGAGTATGTCAATTTCAGTGACTTTTAGATGCCCGACTTTCCGGATTCCAATACCCGATGGGAGAAAGGTCTGGGCCGCTAGTTGAACCGCGCGCCTTCATGCGGTCTCGCAGCCTTCCGCTCGTTGACCTGGAGTGCCCGTGCGGTCGGGGTCATGGCTTCGTCCTCGAATGAAACGCTTACCCGCTGAGGACTCGGCCCGCCCTCCGGTAGCGCCATATCGCCTGGGAACCCCGCTCCCGCCGAGCCAGTGCCCTTTTCTCCTGACGATTGTCCCACCTCTAGGGGTGGGAGCAATTTTAGCGGTGGTGCAAATGCCTTTGTCGGAGCGGCACTGCGCTGCTGCCCCCTTTCCAAGGTAGCCACCAACGCGGCATTCACCGTTTCCATTTCTTGATACCGGGTGTTTGCTTTTGCTCTGTCCCAGTCTCTCTCCTCTCGCAAGCGGCTGACTTCCGCTTTCATGTATTCCACTTCTCCCGCCATATCAAATTTGTCGGGGCTAGAAGCATCGTCCTGGCCGCTGTTACTGGCCAGCCTATCCTTCCCTTTGCTCGGGTCACCGAGGGAAGTAAGTGCGGGTTCCAGGTCCAAGATTTTGTGGGTTTCTTCCGGGCTTCCTACACTAGCTTCTAATCCTGACCCTCCAGCCATATTATTCGGACTTGACTTTTACGTAATCTTCCCACAGACGGCGCAAATTGTTTCTGTCTGAACCCGGAGGGCTAAATTAGAAGCATAATAATAAATGGATCAACACAAGGATTTATAGTGGTTCACCATGCCTACAGCGGGCATGGCTACGTCCACTTAGGAATATACTATGATCGGCCAATAAGCCATCAGGGTGGTTACAAGCGTAGAATAGCAAGTATCCAATTATCTGATATCTATGGGGGAAGCCTTCTATTTATAAGTAAGGAAGACTCCCTCCTTTACAATGTTTCCGATGTCAGATGCAGTTACACTTTTCCTACTCACGAAGCTTCTTGCGGAGGGTGTTCTTCCACAATGGAGATGCAACCAAGGTGCCGGGCTTCCTGATGCATGCCGGAAGCAGGACCTATCGCGCCGGTTGGCCGGTCTACGAGGTCGTTGGATATGCTTGGCGGTGCACCATATCTACTGTCAACAGACCATATGATTGCATTATTTGCAATTAGTGAACCGTTGTAGAACCATATCAATGGCATGGTTTTTTTTTTTCAATGGCCCTTTTTTTTTTCATTTTCTTTATGACATGGGGGTTTCGAGGTGTAGCCTCCCCCTCTTTTTCTGAACGTGTGACATGAATTTCGTCACTTTTATTTTCAATGTCATTTTAGGGCGCATTTTGCGGTCAATTTTTCTTTTTCTCAAAAGAACAAGAGGGAATGTACTGAATTCAGGTCGAGACCAAGATTATGGTAACTCAATTCAATATTTACTGTGACAATTTTCGTCACATATGGATGGTACAGTGACAATTTCCGTCGCACATCATGAGTTTGTCCATTTTTATATAATGTGACTTCATTAGGACCGTCACAAATATTGACAATATTTTGTCGAAATCGTGACTAATTAGTCACAAAGAGTTGTGGTTCACAGTGACATCACAGCCACAAGCTTAACTTTGGACAGTAACATCACAGTTACCCCTTAATGATACGCCGAGGTGGGTGGGGCCCCTTTGTATCGTCTCAAGAAGCAGAAGAATCGGGATGATGTAGCAGGGAGTTTGAAAGTCCCGGAAAAAACAAAAGTCCCAACAATTTAAATTGCAGAAAGCAGGAACTTTAAGAAAAACTTACTTGCTAATTTACTAAATGAACTGCGTTGTAATACAAATTGCGTTTGAGAACTCGGCTCTGATCCTTATGCAAATTGCAATAATCGCTTCGATCCTTGAACGAAATGCGGAAAATTGATTCTCTCCATGGCGTACCTATCATCATAATATTTTGATGAATGACGGTGTGTCGCCCAAAAGGGCTGCTGGGCTCGGCAGGTGGCCCAAACCCAACTCAGGTCGGGTTGGTAGAGCACGGTCGGGTCAGACCCAAAGAACCGGGTCGTAAGCTGGTTCTGGGTCGGGTCGGATCTAGGAGTCCGGATCTCTACTGCACCGGGTCGGGTTCGTCGATGCACATCAATCTCCGCCGATCTGGACGACGTCGGAGTTGCACAGAGACGTCGGACGTCAATCTGAGGCGCCGGCAAGGAAGACAGTGACGTCGAGGCTGCGGCGCTGCTAGGGGACAAGCCAATCGGAGCAGGGGCGGTGCTGGGATCGGATTCGGGAGAAAGGTATCGATGGCTCAAGGCTGCTAGGGCCAAGAGGACGGCGTCGATGCTGGGCTAGGTTGGCGCTGGATTGACTGCTGGCGTCGGCTTGAGATGCGTCGAGGAAGGCTCGACCAGTGTCGAGGAAGGACGCCGGTGAGGGCAGCCTCTGCACGGCGGAGAAAAGGGATGGGTGCCCCAAAAAAAAAACACTTTGCCGACAAAGGAGTTGTCGGCAGAAACAAATGCCTAGGGTTTGCTTTTCCTTTTTCCTACAAAGGGGTGTCGGCAGAAGAGAATTTATAGGGGTTTAGCCTTCAGTTTCTGACAAACTGTTGCCGGCACAAAAATATTTATTATTACGATTTTTGCTATCAAGTAGATGGTTAGAACTACGTGCTGATAACATGTATTTAAGATAAAAAGGTGATGCAAATCGATATTTTATTTATTGATAAGTAGACATTTATATATGCATTACATCAAGTATCCCGAATAATCAGAGATTTCCTATCTACTAAATATATTAAGAATCTAGTCTAATTAGGTCAAGACACACATCGGAAGTTACGGAATTAATTTTTCTTGAGTAATTTTGTTATTGTCATATTTAACTCTGTGATTAAACTGTTTTCTAAAATATTTTAATATTTGAGGGTTAAAACTGTAAAAAAATTCAGTTATAGTGAGTAAGACCTCTTCTATTAATAATAGTATAGATGAGTTAAAAATTTAAAATGAGGTTAATAATTAGATAAATTATAATTGAAGCTAAATAGGTCTAATTTTGATTTTAGAGAAATTTCTCCATTTAATTGGACGATGGGCAGTGAAGAAAAATTAGGGAGGTTAGATAGAATATTAGTTATTGGTAAATTAGGGAGGTTAGATAGAATATTATAAGGAAAAAATTCACCCATGGTATCCAAACTTACATCGCTATACAAGAAAGGTACCCGAACTTGAAAAACGATCGCCATGGTACCCAAAGTTTTAAATCCTATTATAGAGGTACCTAGCGTGTTTTGACCGGCTGGCTTCCCGGTTTTTGATGACGTGGCAGTTCGTATTTTGATTCCAAGTGGCAAATGTCCATTATAACCCCGAGTGATTCTCAATTACTATTCAATTGTTTTACTGTTTATCATTTTACTTTTACTATTTATCTTTTACTGTTACTTTTTACCATTTTACTTTTCACCATTTTACCTATCACTGTTCATCTTCTTCCTCACGTTGTCGGAACAGTGGCGCCGCCGCGCCGCCGCTGGCAGCTCCGCCACCACAGTGGCCAAAACCCTACCAATCGAATCTAAATTCCCCCAAAAGGATCACCCCCACCTCGGGAACTCATCCCCAACGCCAAACACAGCCCCAGCCGCCGCAAACGGCGGCCGGTACGGCGGCCCAGAAATTTCAAATTTCCAATTCCTCTAAAAATCGACCAATTCCACACCAAATTATACATAATCAACTCCTTACCACCTCCTAAACACGAATTTAACTTCAAAATTCATCAAAAACATCAAAATCACACTTTCCAATTTCACCCCCAAAACCCTAGAAATTCGAATTTGAATTTCTACTTACCGAGGTAGATTCGGGCTAACTCCTTCCATGGAGTTGTCGAGCAGGATGAAGTTTCCCTTTTCCCCCCTTGAATTTGGCCGATCGGTGGCCGGAGGTGAAGATTTCGGGTCGACACAGTCGACCCCTCTCCCGAAAAACCTAGCCCAACGGCGGCGATTGGGACCACGCCGCCGCTACATAAAGAAAGGGGAGGCCGAGCCGGTCCGAACGTGACCGGTGCGGCGGTCCAGTTCGGCCGGACGGCTGAGATAGCTGGAGGAGGGGAGAGCTCGGGTCGCCGATCGGGGAGAGAGAGAGGGGGAGGAGAGAGAGAGAGAGAGAAAAAAAATATCCCCCAAAAGGAAAGGAATATTCCCCTTTAATTAAGAATATTCCTTTTTCTAGAAATTTCCGCTCGTTTCTAGAATTTTCTCTCCTCCGATTTTTACGTCATAACTTTTTCCCGAAAATACCAATTTCAACTCACTACGTGTCCACAAACTCGTTTTACCGTTCCCCACCTCGTCGAGAATTAAAATTCTCGGTCAGGTTAATTTACCAAAAAGTCAACCCTTGACCTCTTTCAATCGTCAAAATAAAATTAAAACTTTAAAGGGTATTTTAAGGTATTTTAATTATGCTAATTGGCTTCTACTTTCTAATTGCCTCCACAAATTGCTTTCAATTTTGACGATTGAAAGGGTATTTTATTTTGTGGTACACCATAGTGCAGGTACCTCCATAATATGGTTGTGAGAGTTTAGGTACCTCCACTCGGAGTTTGTTAGGCGGAGATTACAGATTTGCCCCTCGGAATCAAAATGCGAACTGCCACGTCATCAAAAACCGGGAAGCCAGCCGGTCAAAACACGCTAGGTACCTCTATAATAGGATTTAAAACTTTGGGTACCATGGTGATCGTTTTTCAAGTTCGGGTACCTTTCTTGTATAGCGATGTAAGTTTGGGTATCATGGGTGAATTTTTTCCATATTATAATTGAAGAAATTTTAGTGGTATAAACAGAAGTTAAAAAAATTAAAAAAAACACCGAAAAAGTCCCCACTTTTTCTATATTCGCTTTCTTGTTTCTTTCTGTTCCCTTTAAAAAGCCAGAACGACTTTTATCTCAGACCGATCAATCTTAGCTTAGTTAGTTTGACAGCTTTCTCTGCTGTTTATGGAGTCCATACGGAAGCAAGCCACCAAGCTCAGGGAGCAAGTTGCTAAGCAACAGCAGGTCTGCTCATTCATCTATGCTTCTATCTCTCTCTAGCTCAATAGATTTTGTTCAACTTAGTGTAGCTTCTAACTCTTTCTGTTTGTATCCTTTGTTTAGTTTGGTTTTTCTGAACCTAAGTTAACTTCTTTTGGATTGTCCTGTTGGTTTTGGTTTTTGACTGATTTTGAAGGATGTGGAATATTCAAATTTTGGGTTGTTTCCTAACATTGTCCAAATTTCACGGCTTTTTTGGATTGTTGTATCAAATTACGAATCTTTGATTTCAACCGAGATGAAAACTGAAGGATAGAGCAAGATGACTAATAGATAGTGAAAATAAAGCCTGATTTTTATTCTCGGGTCTGCGGTTTTGAGTGCAAACAGGGTGTTGCAGCAAATGCAGTCTCATTTCTTCACATTAGTTTTGTGGAATCATACATGAAAGCTTAATGTTGGTTGAACTTACTGAATTGATCGCATGTACTGTAAGAACGATCATTTTCATTGTTGTCAAAAGAAACAAAAAGTACAAAGGAGTTTACTGAAGGGTGAAGAATCTTCCATACCTAGTAGCTTAGATAGTGTTAAGGTGCAGGTAGAGGTACAAATTAGTTCGTGCCAAATCTCAACTTAGAAATCCTTTTGTGCCCATTTTCCATGTGGATGCTCCTTGAAACTTCATCATGATGTTATAATTTGGAGATTATGTGTAGATTAATTGTTAAATTTGAAAGCGCTTGTCATGCTCTATATCTAGTGTCTTCAGTCTTTGAAACTATCAGTTGTGAATAGAAAGAATATGTCTTGACATAAAACAAAACATCTCATAAAGAAATTTCTTTTATATGCTCAAGGGAAGATAATATTGTTGGTTGGACCTTAAGATTACGGTATATATAAGTCTGTTCTGTTAAATTAAGCTGGAACTGGGAATCAAGTCCATCAGAAAGTGATATAAGTTTTGATATTGGACTTTATGACCTTAAGTAGTTTCTGAGCAGGCTTTGAGTCACTCTTGATCTTGAAGTACAAAAAGAAGCAAACTAGTTTATAGAGTTTCTGGTTGCTCCTTAAATAGTTTAGTTTAAGAAGCAATTACTTGGTGATTGAATAGATATAGATCCAATTTGTTTGTACCAGGTCCTGAATAGTACTTTTAATCTGTTGCAGGCTGTATTGAAACGATTGGGAAGTTTAAGTAATGAAGCTGTTATGGTTGATGAAGCTGAAATTCTGTGCCACCAACAACTTCATGATTTATACACTTCTACGAGGGCAGCAAAGGTACAATGATGATGCTTATCAAGTTGGCTTTCATTTAACTTTTTATTCATTGCATTTCTATCACCAATGACACGTGTGAGACACCACTTGTTAGTGGCAATGGTTTACTTTTGCAAAATTCTCATAAGAATTATGTTGACAGCATTTTCAGCGGAGTATTGTTCGAGGAGTCGAAGCTTTTATTTCCATCAGCTCAAAACAAATGGAGATAGGTGACAATACTTTCCCTGTTTTGCTGTGTTTGGTTGCTGACTGTTCTACAAGTATAGCTGATCAAATTTCATTTTAATTATTTAGTAAGAAAGTTGGCTGAAGGTTGCTGCAAATATGGAGCTCAGAATCAAAATAATAGTACGTCTCTAGTTAGGGCTTCAACTTACTTTGGTACTTCACATGATTCAATTGAAGAAGAGAGAGAGACTTTCCTTAGGATCCTAGGTGAGCAGGTAATTTCTTTTCTGTAGTTTATATATGTTCTTTGGGATAGATTGCAGTGAATCTTCTGAACTGTATGTGTGCTAGCATTTTTCTGATAGAAAGATGGCCTAAAAAGTTGTCTGAAAATTAACATTTTTGTAAGAAAAGTTAGGTAAATAGTAAACACAGTGAGCAATATATGCACTACCCTGTTAACAAAATTGAACCCCTGGCAATTGTTTAACTGCATGAAAGCAGTCAGCTATAAAACTCATAATATTTTTAGTTCCAGTGGAACCCATTGAGCCTATGGGCTACACAAACAAGCCTTCCGATACCTCATTAACCACTCAACCTAAGTGCTTGTGGTACTAGTCCAGAACTCTTGGAGAATGGCAACAGGTTTTACGGAATGAATCAACTCCTCTTCCATAAGGCTATACTTATCAAAACTCAATGCAGCCATTTTGGAGCTACTTTGCAATCCTTCCATTGATTTTCATTCTTTTAATCATGCTATGGGGTTTAAATTTGTAGGTTTATGAACCTTTACGGGCACAACTAACAGGATCTCCTTTGGAGGATGCTCGTCACTTGACACATCGTTATGATAAACTGCGTCAGGAGGTGGAAGCGCAGGTATCTCTTGGTTGCAGTAGGTGTATCAATTGGTCTAGGAACATCCCTATTCACAAATGATAGGTTCTATCTTCTTATCAGGTGGCTGAAGTATCGAGGCGTCGACTGAAATCCAAGGCTTCTGGATCTTCTGAAACTTCCTTGAAGCTTCAAAATACAGAGGTGAGATTGACAGAGCTTAAATCCACTGCAGTGGCACTCGGCCGAGAAGCGACTTCTGCAATGTTGTCAGTTGAGGCCCAGCAGCAACAGATGACTTTCCAGAAGCTTCTTACTATGGTATCGTTACTGACTTTATATGACAAATGATAAATCCTGGTTTGCATTTATGAATATAAATAGGTAAGGTTTTGATGCTTAGTTGTGCTTCCCATGGAGTTTAAGCCATGACTGCTATAGGAAGTCATATCCTTACCATGCTATTATAGCAATCCCCTATATATTCGTCTGACACTTTCATAAGAGCATTTTTGTTTAATTTGGAGAATCATTGGTCATCATGTTTCATAGTTTAGAGCTATCTCCTAATGTACACACCTCTTAAAACTGAGTCATATTCTTTATATTATGACGACACCTGTTGTTGGTTATATACAGAAGATATTGAAATTGTTTGGAATTTGGACAAGCGCATTTTGAAAGGTTGAGCATGTGTTTATAGATTATGGGTGACGCATTGTCACATTCACATTCTCACGTTCTAAACAGCATAAAAGCTGATCAGAAGTGTTTCCATTAGTTTATGAGGAGCTAATGTTGCCTATTTAGCCGCTTCATAGTGTAACTGATCTCTTACAGTTGATTTTATTAATTGAATGCACATTTGACTGATTTTTTTCTTTCTTGCTGTAGTTTCATACGTTCATTTGACCAGATATTCTTTCCAACTGTTTCATAAGTCATAAATTACCGTTCATTCATTACCCAAACTGCTTGTTTCTGTTTCCATTCTTTGGAAGCTCTTTCTCAATCATCATGACATATCCTTCTTCTTATGTGTCATAGGAATAGGATGTTCCAAGAAGAAGGTTGGTGAAGCATTTAAGTGGGATCCCTTTTCCTTACCCGATGGTGACCCTAAATTGGTGCTATGACTGCTATCTAATCCCCTCATATTTCTAATTATCTGGTACCAATGTGAACATCTATTGTTGCAGCTCTATTTAACGATTGCAATAAACGTTTTGAGGTGTACAACACAACAACTGAGCTTGGACCAAAAGTAGTTCCTTTTTTTTTCTTCATCTAGAGTCCTTATCTTTGGTTTCGAGAATTGGAAATAATTAAGGTTTAATCCTTCTTGATCAATTTTCCAAAACTAAGTTGCAAATTAAGGGTAGGCAACCGTAGAGTTTAAATGAATTGTAAAGTGTGATGCTTACAAAATTAATTAACCTAGTCTAATATCCACATTTCTCTGTGCCAAATTTCCATGTTTTGTTTTGTTTTATTTTTTTATTTTTTATTTTTCAATTCTTCCCAACTCAAAGGACCTTCCTATTGAAGCTAAAGCAATAATATCATCCGAAAAGTTAATGTCATTGTAAGTCATTGTAATTCATTGTTATCGAATCAATTTCATGGTATTGAATAGCAAAATATTGGCTTAGAATTATTTGAGTTTAGAGAATAACAAGGACTCTTCTTTGTATGTGAATTGATTTTTATAAATTTCTCCAAGTTAATAAATTTTTTGCAGTTTTACCCTGTAGATTTTATTTGGATTTGGATCGCGTTGTTCTGATGAACCCCAACTCATATCACTTTCATACATGGAATTATCCATAGTTGTTACTGAAATTTTTGGTTCGTTCAAGTAGAGCTCAAAGCAAATAGTAGTCACTCTATGTACTAAGGTAGATAATGAAAACACTGAGAAGTGTCTGACTTGTGGTTTTCTTCACAGAAGAGCATGCAATTTCATAGTAGATTAATTTAGAGAAACATAACTGTTACTCTTAAGGAAGATAATTGCTTTATCTGTCCACATTCAATTGTAAAAAAGAGGTTATAATTTCAGATTTAAGTTATCTCTCAAAGTTGTGCAAAGCTCTTCTTGTTGTTTATTTGGCATCAAAATCTATGATTGTACAGTTATGGTGACCCAAATGTGCAATGTAATTGGCGGTGTTGTCATAATATTGTTCTTAATACACTAGGACTTTTATCTTCTTATTTTTCACTTCTGTACTGAGTGTAGTAAAACATTTTGCAGGTTAATGCTGAAAGATCTTATCATCAACATGCGCTTGCTATTCTAGAGAAGCTGCATTCTGAGGTTAAATTATGTAGCAGGAGTCTGCTTGTTGTGTCATTGTGTACTGTTTTCTAATCTCTTGTCTGGACATTTAAAGTTATGACTCTGACTGGCTGCTTTTTCAATGAATAGATGATTCTGGAGAAGCTACCTCAAGACTTTTCATTAGAATCAGAGAAAGTGCATCCAGATGCTAGTTCAGTGAGATCCGATGATCATGAACAACTCACTCAAGATGACAATTTTTTCATTGCAAGAGTAATGCCGTTAAAATCCTAGATAATTCCATTCTTCATATCCAAATGAAATTGCGCAGATGCTAGTAATTATTACAGTTTATGAGTTTCTGTTTCCTAGGAGTATATGTGCATGCCACATTGATTATGTTTTCCTCAGAGTATTCTTTTCTTTTTTAAATTAGAATTTATATTAGATTTTACGGAACTTTATTCAACTCAAAAGGTGACTGTTTGCAATATCTCTAACCCACTACCAGTTGCATCCGCTTTTAAGTCCCACTTAAGTATAGCTTTGTCAGTTGACTTCGCCAAATCTATTTGTAATTCCGAGTTTTTTCCCCAATGGAATTAATTGCTACATCATATGCAGGCTATACACCCATTTGATGCTCAAGCAGATGGAGAATTGAATCTATCAATTGATGATTACGTTGTGGTTCGTGAGGTACTTCAATTACTGCTAGTTTAATTGTAGCCTATGCATAGTTCTAATAACCTTTCATTTGGAAATTTAATGGAAAGGTTTGACTATTACAAGACAAATGACATTCCCTAGAAATATCTCTTTAGCTTGAAGTTTGTAATTCTTTCAACTTTTGAACACTACCCGTCAGTTTACAAGATGAAACAAACAATGAGGATACAATTGCAAAGCCAACCATAAAACGAATTCTTTTCTTTTTTTTTCCAATTTTTCTTGTGATATTTTTTTTTACTTTTTTTTTTGTGTTTGTTTTATAGGTGGGCCCTAATGGGTGGTCTAAAGGGGAATGCAAGGGCAAGGCCGGGTGGTTTCCATCTGCATATATAGAGAAGCTTGAAAAAGCACCAGTGAGCAAATTAGTGTAAGCAAGTTCATTCCCACGATCTTCAGTTCTTCACGTCGTATATTAAATCTGTATATACATACGCTTTTGGCTGTATAATAGTTTCAAGTTGGATGAAATGCTTGGCCCTTTATGGCTATAGCATTGTGCTGTGCAGATTTTAACTTATATTTGTAACTTTGTATTGTTTGAGGGTAATAAAGCAATTAACGTGTCCTACCTTTTCCCTTGAAATATCTGAACTCCGAAAATGTGTTTTTCGTATTGGATTGATTCTTATGGTTTTGTAAGAGAATTTTTTGCCTTATTTCTGACTTCTCACCTAATTGGTTTTTTGTTTTGGGCCAATTTCACCAAAAGTTCAACTCTACCGGAAACAGAAACTGAACTTTATTCTCCAAATGTATGGTTACGGCTGTTATTTCTTCAAATAATCTTGTGATTTGATCTATCAGGTCAAGTTTGATTTCATTTTTTGAAAGAAAGAAAGAAAAGAGATAATATAACATCGTTTGACTATTTTGTTTTTGAGTGGGAAATGAAAACTATAAGGGTGAACCTTTTAGGCAAAACATGAAAAATTGAAGCCGGAGACTCAGAATATGTCGCAATGTGTAATCTGCAGGCCAAATATACCACCAGTGGACACTGAGAGAATCATAGGCCAATTCAGCCTCCACACTGGTGGTTTTGATGGCTCATCAGCAGCTTGGGCCACCCCTTCCTCTATTGTTGGCATTGGGTATTGGCACAATGGACACAAGTGATTCACTTCCGGCCAAGTGCAATCTCCATGATAAAAATGCCCGCAGGGCAAGCTGAGTGTTCCCTAGTTGGTGCTCAATTCATTCTTCTAAACCTCAAAGTGACCAAGGTTCTCTACAAATAAGACACATTTTTTGTGTTGTAACGACCTTTGGGGTTACCAAGTTAGAGTCACATCCGGCATGACACAAAGCATAGGCAGCCCGGGGTGGACGTCGGCCGCCTCGACTGCCAGAAATATTTGATCAATAATAGTTGGATGCTCAACTTTTAGGATGTCCCTGCTGGTAAGAATCTCAGCCAATGTCTCCATGCTTTTGCTTTGCGGATGAATTCCAAGAAACTAGGTAGTTCAATCCCAATTCCATTGTCCTTTGAGGCAAGCAGGAGCATCAAAAGTTCTAGCTTCAGTAATATTGTGAGTAACTGAGTATATTACAATATTACTGATAATAAGCAAAATTTTTGAGACGGCTTCCAGAAATCTGATTATAAGCAAGGTGATTGGGAGAGCAAGGTGATTAAGTTCTAAATTTATGTTGAAACTCAGTACTTGAAATATTGGTCTGCCTCTGATGGTAGCAAAGTGACACCCTGGAGTAGGGAAACTTTGCTTCATGATTGATGTGCCGTGCCGTGCCGTGCCTATACTATAAGATTATAAGGTCTCCATGAGTTGGTACATAGGCTTTGAGTACTTGTCTGCCCACGTTTGCTTGCTTATTGTAAGCTTCATATCTACGAATCCACAATCAGTCATCAGCGTTAGATCTAGGAAGGCCATCAGATTTCTCTGAGCTACACCGCTTGATTGAAAATCCCACCTATTAACCATGGGAGGGAGCAGTTTTCAGCAGCAAAAGATTATATTGGAAGTTCCAAAGATGAGCAGTGTATGTACGTAGGTGTGCCGGAAAATCATGCCTCCATAACAATGCAACCCCTTGAGATTCATCTTGACAGGGGCAATAGAGTTGTCATCGGAACCAGTTTGGGTTTGAATAATATCGATGACATTAGGGTCTGCTAGGGTTCTAGACAATGCCTTGACAGTTACAAAGAAGAACTTTCCTGCAGTATGTTGCCGGAGAGTCGGCGTGGCGCAGCTTAGGGATTTTTATTCGAAATTCCACCTGCTGTCCAAGTTCGCCACATAAACTATGGTTAGGACTAAATAAAGAACCATGGGATGTTTTCCAAGGATTGAAAATTTAGGTTCTCTACAGCCTCACATTAACACCCCAGCGTGCCTTGGCAATCCTTGGTATGGTTAGTCAAAACATCTCCAGAATGAGTTCAAGACCAAAATATTTGGTACCAAGTACCGTTAGTTTCTGTCAAAAATGAACCAAAATTAAAGAATTGATAATCGACTTTGTATGAGAGGGAATGTAACATTACAAGTGAAAAACCATAACAACGGCCTCAGACTACTAATATATTCATCTAACTGATTATTGTCATAAAATCACTATTTTACAAATTGACATCAACGAAGAGGCCACCTTTCGATTTATATCGATATCATATACACTTAATGTAGGGAGGAACAAGAACGTGAGTGGACTTGCAACAACAAGAGAGAGCAAACGAAAAATGACTCAACCACGTGAAATTTTCATCCACACGGAGAACAAAGAGTTGGAAGCACTCATCCAAAATGAGAACAAAGGGAGCAAATAGCACCCAGAAGGCCAGAATCTCATTGATGATCAACAAATTGCTGGAACAAAGGTCATGTAGATGGTGCAGGTCACTCGTAAATGTTGCTCTGCAGAAAAAAATTGAACGGATGAAATGGACACTGTACCTTTGCAGATTCTGAGTTTCTGATCCCCTCCAACTGGTTGCAGTTTGTGTGATGTATATGCAAAACCCAAATTTCCAGATCCACACATGTTTTTTAATCAGAGTTGGAATCGTAGAAGTCACTAGGGCATGGTGTCATAACCTCAGATTCAAGCAGCTGGACAACCCTGTGCATGGTGGGTCGGTCTTCTGGACTTGAAGAAACACATTGAATGGCAACAGAGAGCAAGGCATCAAGGCTTTCAGCTTGCACTCCTTCACACTGCGGATCAACAATGTCTCTTTGCCTATCCTCTGTGACCAGAAAATTTAACTGCAAAGCACATTAAAAATAGATTAGAAAAGCTTCTTGCAAGGACACCTCGGGTTATGGTCTTAAATGTTATCATAAATTATGGTTCCTGAAAACTTCAGTCTCAAGAACAGAAAGTTCTCAAATTCTCAAGGGCATTTCAAAAGGTTCACATATTAGACTAACTAATTGTACATACACAAACAAATGTACAACCATAAGATCCCATTATAATTAGAAGATCATTCCCAAATTGCTGCATAATGTGACAAAAGAAAGTATAAAGCATGTCCTAATTCATTATCCAGTAGTTTCCGGAAGTTCTATTTCTCTCCTAATGAAACCTTTAGCTTTATTTCCAACAATTTTAGCTTTCTTTCACATTTCACCACCAGCATCTTAATGGTCCCAATTCCCCAACACCTGAAGTTAACCATCTATATCTTCTTCCTTTGCCCTTCCTATTCCAACAACTATCCTATGGTATTTCAGACTTCTGGTTTTTAATCCTCTTTTCCCTTTGATAGAATTGCAGCTTTTACACTCTCCTCTTTCACCTCATCCTTTTAAGCTAAACTAATTTTATAGTTGCCAGAAACTTTAGAGAAAATGATATTGATAGTGATCAACAACATTTAGACTCCAATCCCTCTCATATGCAATCAAATGACATTGACTTTCAGTGGACAATCACAAGCGTACAAACTTGATTGGGTTTAATGATTTACACTCCAGCTCAAAATCTACATAGTTAAAATCTAAAAATTGGATAGGTAATGACAGTAATTCACATCCAAATACTTGAGGAATCATGAATATAACCAAGTAGTTGTTTGTTTAATGTTAACTTTTCTTTGAAAATAAACGCAAGTAAACTAGCTAACATTCAGCCAATTAAAAGAATTTTATAATAAATATCTCTGCAGGCCCATTTTATTAGGTACAGTATTTCTAGAAGTATCAAAATATTTTAATGCTCAAGCACATTTGACCGCACAAACACCTTAAGGTCTATTTTCCAAGTATAGTAACTGGATAAAGGGATCTACAAAGTATTCTAAACAATCACATGCAAATAACAGTGCCTTGTTGAAACTGAAATTGCGTGCAAACCATACAGCCCTATCCAAAAAGAAATCGAGACACACAACAATTTATAATATAGGTATCGACAGTTTTCTACGACCAAGTACTGTAGCCAATTTCACTGAAGACAATTTGCAGTTTTGCACTTAATGTCATCTCTAGGTCAAGCTTAATCTCAAATTTCTGAAAAATTAAATTCTGATAAACCATAGAAACCATAAGAGAAATTTCTAACACACTATTTGTAGTAAAGAGACATACCCAGCCAACAATGTTGAGGCCCTTCTCAATGATTGATGCATCTGTGGGTCGCTTCCCACTCAACACCTCAAGCACCAGGACCCCAAAACTATAAACATCAGTCTTTTCAGTTGCTCTACCACTTTGCATGTACTCTGCCAATGACATCATAAGATTCAGGATGTATAAAAATGTAACAAATAGACTAAATTCTATTTTTTTTTTTTTTCATTTCTCTCTTTTGATAAGATATATTCTAAGATTCTACTCTTCTACTGTCTTGCTGTACGTTTTTTTTTTTTTTTTCCTTTTCTTAATTATTGTCTTCCCACTTCTGTTGATCTGGGCAATCGACATTTTGCAAAACAGAAGTTTTTGAAGAACTAAGAGATCAGCATATTTCAACACTAATGCCTGGTCAAATTTACAGCGCTTACCTGGAGCCAGATAACCAAATGTTCCAGCAACAATCGTCGTAATGTGAGATTCTTCATCCTCCAACAGTTTGGCGAGTCCAAAGTCAGATACTCGTGCCTCAAGATTTCCGTCGAGTAAGATATTGCTCGACTTTATATCTCGATGTATGATCCTAGGTGAGCAATCATGATGCAAGTAAGCTAGGCCCTTTGCTGCTCCCATTATAATATTCAAGCGTGCATCCCAGTCTAGCTGCTCAGATCTTTCTGTTCAATGCATAACAAATTTACAATATACCAGATTGTCAACATTTATTTCTATCTGACAACAGTTTTAAAGTATGATATTAAATGAATAACTGCATTTCCACTGTACCAGATGCATATATAAGCATGACAAAAGCATTAAACATAAAAACCAGAAAAGCATCTCACCGTGAAGAGCTTCGTCGAGGCTTCCTCCAGATGCGAAATCATAGATCAACAACTTTGATGTAGGAGAATTACAATATCCCCTCAAATTCACTAAGTAGCGGTGTTTTATACTTCCAAGAATTTCTAGCTCCCTTTCAAAAAAACGATCAAAACCCTCATTCATCTTTACAATTCTTTTTAGTGCAAATAGATTGCCATCATCCATCGCAAGCTTGTACACTGTTCCAAAACCACCAACACCAATTATGTGTTCCTCATTTAAAGTCTCTAATTTCTTAATGATGTCTTTAGAAGAGTACGGCAAATCTCCATGAAACATAACAATTGATGCACCTGAAGAAACAAGTCTGTTAGAAGAGATGATGAAATCTATAAACTTGACTCTATAGACATAAATCAAATGATAACCCAGAATCTAGCTAGAACATTACCTTCTCTGACATCCATTGCAAGACCTTTACTGTCAAGTTTACCAAACTTCTTATAAAGAAAGCAACCCCAGAAACACATGAGAGCCACCAGAAGCAGTGCTCCTACAGTTGCTGATGCACTAATTAGCAGCCGTCCAGAGTATTTCTTTCTTCCGCCTTGACTTTGTTCTACAAAGGTTAAGACAGAATTATTGGAAAAAGGCTGGTGTTGGATAACATAATGTTCTAAACATTTTACTTTTCTGGAGGGAAACTATCAAGTTTTGCTAGGAGTTCACCAACTTCAAAAAGCATATGGTTCCATAGAAAACTCTGAATGCTATAAATATTGAACCCATCTTTTCTTACCTGAGTTTGGAGATTGGGAATTTGGAGCAGACCCTCCATTGTCATCTTTGCATATCACATTGATTTGTTTCCCACACAAACCACGATTTCCAGCAAACCTGCACAGAAATGTATTAATTCACTTTTGAACATGGAAATCGTTGCAATAGTTCAATGAGATTCTGGTCAGTCACTGAGGACAGCTAAGGATCTTAAGCAAATTAAGTCTAACTGAGTAGACAGTAGGGAGGAGATGATATGAGAGAAATCCTTTCAATGTTTATAGTTTACCGTGGCCTCTCTATTAAAGTATTTCATCTTACCGGAAGACAAAAGAAAAAGGACAAATAAGAAAACAATGAGATTTAAAATGAACTAACATTCCCATGATCCTGATCAGTGATTATTAGCTATAGATAACCCCAAACACATAAACTTTAAAAGATGAGAAGCACTTACGAGCTTTCAGGCAACTTTGTAAGGATGCCATCGGATGGTATTGGTCCAACCAGAAAGTTGTTTGATGCGTTGCTACAGAATATTATAAACAACAAACATATTAGATTAAAACTCACAACAAATCCCACATTTTCGGTTTAAAATAAGGCTACTCACAAAGTAACAAGATTATCCAACTTTCCCAGTGACGGAGGGACACTTCCACTCAGGGAGTTACTTGAAATATCTCTGTAATATTGGAAGATGAAATAGTGAGTTCCAAATTGTAACACTGGATTTAGGGGAATCAATTAATTTGAGGAATTGGACTTTATTTATAACACAAAAATCTATGGTTATTAAGAACATCACAACAATTTGCAAATCCGATGGTTAGTGATTGTCATTCCCAGCAAGAGACAATCATATCATGCCATCTCATTCTTTCTTCCAAATAGGCATAAATTCTTTTCAATAACCTTTTACTAATGAAAATACAAAAAACATATAATAACAAAAGCATAACATAAGACACGTAACATGGGAGCATTGCTTGAAGCCCAGCAAGAATATCTAGTAAAAATTCCAATCATGAATTAAAAACATCCATGTATTCTTACTTTCACAGTAATGAATCAAAAGGTTCATTGCATAATGTGCCATGATAGAGTTTCACATTTTAATATCAAGTTGTAGATTCAGATAAGAGAAAGGAGTCTTTTGCCGGCAAGAATGTGTACTACTAGTCTACTTATTTACTTAAACACTAAACTGGATTAAAATTACTGATCACCGCAATGAAACCCGCTCTTAAACGTGAAGACATAAAAGTTTAAGAAACTTTAAGCAAGATAACCAAACAAAGATTGTTCGAAAAACATTATAACAGAAATAAATCTCAACTCTCATTTCAATGATAAAAATTTGGTCCTACGATATGCATCTAATGTATTATATCCTGCAAGCAATGTCCTAGGATAGTCAACCCTCATACAATAGCTGAAGCACCAGAGAAATAAAATTTGAAAGTCTGAAGGATGCAGAAACTTACAAACAATAAATAAATAAACGAGAAGAAGTAAAGGGAAGGAAGAAACAGTGGATTTAACAGGCTAGAAACTCACAAAAATTGGAGGTCAGAAAGCTTTCCCAAATCACTGGGGATTAATCCGCTTAAGTAATTACCCTGCAAGTATCTGTTGCAACAAAAGAGTCACATTTCTGCATGACCCAACAGGATAACTACAAAAACTGCGTAATTATGATTAGAGAATCATTTTATGTTTTTCATATGGAATGTACAAGATATAGTAGGTCATATCTACAACACAGTCAATCATTTCATTGTGATGGAATTTTTGTTCAATTTTCACTGAAATTTCAACATGTTGAAATGTTGGTTTCCAAAAATATGTCACTAAAAGACTTAAATTCAAATTCAGCTTTGATAGTACCTGAACTAAACTAAAATAAAATTATTGAGAAATGAAGACAACTCACTGTTTGCAGTTAACGTTTATGATCTAAAGGTTAAATCGGAGTCAAACTAGTTAGGCCGGCATAGAAACTAAACGGGATAATAATCAAGCAAGCATTTCCCCCAGATGCATCAAAGACATCTCTAGTAATCAACTTTCTTACAGTGATGGAAAAGAAAAGGGAAACAAAAGAGTTTATCTGTTATTAAACCGTGTTTTTTTTTTTTTGTCAAATAACTTCATCTAATAATCTTCAAACACAAATAAATGGAACATAGAGCAAACACCATGTAGTACTGAACATGAGAACAATCTTTTCATTTTGAAAAAGGTTGATGTATACTTACATTCGCTGCAGTTTTGTGCAGTTCCCCAGGTCTGAAGGAATAGTACCATAGAAGTTGTTGTTATGAAGAGCTCTACACCATGAGACATCAAAGGAAGCATCAGTAAGAGAAAGCATTTTGATAAACTAAATAGACACTAACTACAGCAAATAGACTTCTCCAGGATACATACAAAATCTTTAGCTGATCTAGCTTCCCTAGGTCAGGAGGTATAAATCCACTCAATTTATGACCAGCAAGACTCCTGCAAGATAAGTCATGACAAACAAACATGGTAACTTTAATAACACTTATCATTCTTATGCATTACACTGAAATGGTGCCGATACACTACCAACTCTATAGAAGTCTACCAAAAATTAAAATACTAACTGATGGAAAATATATCTTTAGTTAAAACCGGATCCATATGAAGGACATTTTTAAGCATCATACTTGGCAAAATAAAACAAGAAAAGAAAATTAGGCCACCATGATGACTTAAAGAGGAATTGTTCACAACTGGAAAGAATACAGTTTATTCACCAAACATATGGAACATATATGTCAAAAAAAAAAATATGAAACATAAGAAACCTGCATCCCAATTCCCATTTGAACCAACAAATCCTGTATCTCTCCCCCACCCCCAACTGCCTCTTTAAAGCTATGACACACAGCTAGAAAGTTATATTACACTAGATCCCAAGAACATGTGTACGTCTGAAATGCATAGAATGTGATACAAGACATAATCGGGGGTCTGCTGAAAACTCACAAGTAGATTACTTTCTTTGTTTTATTTTCACATTTTACTCCTTTCCAATTACATGGATCAGGATCTTCTGGTCTCCACTGAAGAAGGATGCCATCTGAACTAACAACTGCTGTCCTGAAGCTTAAAAGTGCCTCACCTACAAATTAGGAAAAGGAGTCCACACATAATAAGTTGATCATTCTAATAGGATCGATAAAGATAGATAGAAGATTCCATAAAACAGATTATGGCATGTCTCACTACCTTCTTTGATCAATAGCCAAAATGTAATAAGCCGACTAGTGAAAGCAAATGTGCCTCACTCCAATATCTAGTTGGCCAGACTATTAATATGGTTGTAAACGTATGCAATATATCTTACTTCCTAGCAGATATAGTAGAATTGTTTTTCACTCCTTTGGTTATGCCTCGGTTCACTTGTTTGTTTGATCAATAGCAAAAACCTTCTAAGCTGAGCAGTAAAAGTAAATGAGCCTCACTCAAAAAATCTAGTTGGCCAGTCTATTTAATACGTTTGTGAACTATGCAATATATCTGAATTCCTAGTGTATATAATAGAACAGGGAATTGTTTCGGAATAAGAAAAGACTATTATCCTGATTAGTACTTCTAAGTTCTAACCACACTCCTAAGAAGCTAATAGCAAAGATTAAATAAAAGGACAAATTCAGTATTCAGTAGTTACACTGATTGTGGTAATGATAATGAGTAAGTTGATACTTCTTCAGCAGACTACTCAAAATATAAGAGAAAACTTACAAAACATGGAAAAAAAAAAAACAGATGTCAGATTACCATCAACACTGATAGCTCTCCCTTTGTTCACCGTAACATAAAGCAGTAGAATGTAAAGAAGCCACAGCCCTCTCCATTTCACCAAAAACATGCCCATGGTGGCACTTGTCAAGCATAATAAAGCTACTACAGCTCATCAGGCACACCAATCTTTAGAACGCGTCCCTCTAATTGAAGATGACATCCAGCAGCCGGAAATGCAAGAAATATAAACAAATGCCTGGAAGAAAATAACTTAGTTCCGTAACAGCCTCATTGAAGAAATTGACCAAATGATTTAACATCCGTGTGCACTTTAGCTTTCACTTAGAATCATCCATTCTAGTACATTAACTAAATTTTTATGCTGGACGATAACACATTTTTATTTGACATTCTTTCACATGTTCAGATCACATGCTACGGCAAAAACCTGACTAGACAACAATGAATTTACATTCCTTATCAAAATGAAACACTGATACAGTCACCAAATTACTCACTAGAATCGTTCTAAGATTACAAAAAGCAAGAAACATTCTATTCATAGTGATCGAGTCAGCTACGTGTGACTTCAAGTCCGAATTTAAACTCTTTATAACCACTAATTAAGCTGTAAAACACCTAATTTACTATAACAACCTCATCTCTAACTACAGCAAATCAAATTACAAAATGCCGTTCCACAAATCCACTAATACATTCATCACCAAGCTTCAAACTTAGTGAATTACACTTCAAATTACCGTCAATAACATTCACAAGCAGTTCAAAAATCGAAGGGAAGAGTTGAAGCGAAACACCACGAGGTGAAAAATTGGAGTGAAAATTACCGGAGAAACGGCGAAGACGGAGGAGCAGAAGGTTCGATCTGAGACGAATGCAGGTCGGAGATGTGAAACAGAGGCCAGCCGAGAAAAAGCCAAAACGCCACCGCACCACTCTCCGCCACTACCAGTTCAGAAAAGGCTGTGAGATTTGTGGAATTTAGATGCTTTGGAATTAAAAAAGGGCATCAGCACAACCAATTAAAAACAAATTTGGGCTCGCATGTGCCTGCTGTGGACGTCGCGCACGTGCCGCCGACCGACACCTAAGTTTCGCCCCCATAACGGGAAATATAATTGGAAATTGCCTCGCCTAAAATTCGTGGGTCGTTAAATTGGGTGCACGAAAGTTGTCATGCACATAAAGCTGACGTGGCGAGTTTTCAATTATTATGAGACCAAAACCGGATTTCCCTTTCTTTACTTACTCAAATATTAGGTCGAATATTATTTTTCGTCTCCAATTCGATAAACTACAACGGCAACGTCTAATATGTCCAGAATATCGGTATTTGAATATGTTTGTAATATAATTGTCGTTAATTGTTACTAACGGTTAGAATTCAACAGTTGAGATTGATACCGACATGGTTAAGTATCAAAACTCTGAGTGTATAAGAATTTTTTCACTAAAATCCTAAAAATCTATACTATTCATTAATATGAGATCAACCGTCTCCATTAGGACTAAATAATATGCTAATTCTAGAAACATAAATTATTTTTGTGGTAAAGATTAGTCCTGATAATTTAATTAAAACTATTATTATTTCACGATTTCTTTTAGGTGGTTGGAAGGACAATGAGACTTTTCTTCTTCTAAACACATATATGTCTTGATAGGTTATCTCCTCATCCAATGTCTTTCAAGCAAATTACTCCTTACTAGTCACTTTGTCACCTAGAAGTTTCTCGATGAGATGAATCCTCACTTGAATGTCTCTCGATGCCCTCATCCTAATATCCCTCGATGGGATTACTCCTCTCTCAATTCCAAAACTTGTCGTTGCTAGTATTTTCAATTAATCATCAATCAATTAAAGAGGTGGACGATAATATTAATCATTAATTAATATATAGATATATAAATCAAGTAATATATATTATTGTAAAAACTTACTAACAAAAGTTATTGTACGACCCTCATGCGCGGAGAAAAAAAAAGACTAGTTTCGTGGTGCCACACCTGCTGTCGCGTTCCGATTTGGGAGGGAATGGAAGGTCGGGCGGACTCAGATCCTCTCCTAACTTGGTTAAGCCTAACTTTTGCCTAACCCACTATATTACCCGTTCGATCTGATCAATGGATGAGATCAAAAGCAACTAATTTCAGTTGTGTGGAACTGTGGCCCTCCCCCAGCCTTCCTCCCGACTCCCCTCTGTGAAGTCCTAAGCTTGTCTTCACTCATGGCCCTCCCCCATTTGTCTTCAAGTAAAGCCTTCCCGTATTCGGTTAAGACCAAACCCATCGTCTCCAAAATTCCCAATTCCCAATTGCCTTCCAGCCCCTTCACCAACAGTCAAAAATCCAATTCCAAACCCACAAAACCCCCTCCCAAAAAACCCAGCCTTTTCTCCATCTGGATTTGATTTTCCTCCGCTCGACGACGTATCTTATTGTTCACGGGTTGTTGACGGCAAGCATGTTTCTGTTATATTTCTCAAGTCCTCTATTGGTTCTTCTGAGATTAGTCAGTCTCTGGCCCCGGGTCAAGATTTGTTTCATCGTTCTTCTCCGTCAATGGTGGCTGCTCCGGCGGAGGGTGGTGGTGTAGATTTGCATGTGGATATGTGCAATAAGGCTGATCACGATCCCCAAGAGAGAACCAAGCTTGGGGAGGGCCATAGTTCCACACAACTGAAATTAGTTGCTTTTGATCTCATCCATTGATCAGATCGAACGGGTAATATAGTGGGTTAGGCAAAAGTTAGGTTTGACCAAGTTAGGAGAGGATCTGACTCCAGGTCGGGCTAGCAAAGAGGTTTCATGGCAGAGAAGTAGTCCAAGGGTGGATGATGGAGGCATGGAATTGGATTGGAGAAATCCAATTTGATCTGATCTTTTTCGATCCAGGCTGAGGATGGGTAGGAAGCAGAAGCGCCGAGGGATGATTTGTAGGCGGCGGTTACCTCGAACGTCATATGGAGCAAGGCATGCAATGTGGTGACGAGGTGATGCAGAGCGGCGACGTAGCGGTCTGAAGAGGTGCTGCTTCGTCGGTGGGTGGTGGGAGCAGATTGAGTGGTTAACGGTGCTGAAACATCCTTAGGAGAGACGGTGGTTGGGCTGGGTATGTGCTGTTGTGCCATTTTGGGCTCTTAGATCCAGTTGTTTAATCTTTTTTTAGTATCTCGCAATAGTTTGTTTGTTTTCAGTTTAGTTTTTGGATATGTTTATCATATCTCAAATAAGTCATTACTCTTTCGAGTTAGGGTTATTCATGGATTTTGATGGGTGTTTGAATTTGGGTAGTTGGGTCGGTGTTATAATAACTCAATCTTTTGTCGGCTATGAGCCGTGCATTATACTATCAGCATGTGTTGAGGATTCCGGAAGATCTTAGGATGGCCACCCCATGATTTTTCATTTGGTCAAGTTAACTTGATCGGTTGCCTAATTCGACGCTCATTGGATCCCTTGACATGTTAGTCCCTCCTCTTTAGAATGAGAATAAGTAGTTTGGTTGCCTAATTCCACGCTCATTGGATCCATTGACATGTTAGTCCCTCCTCTTTAGAATGAGAATAAGTAGTTTGATATTAGAGTTGAGAGTATGTAGTTGTAATCCATTATTGGATGTTGTGATTGTTTTGTAGTTGTAGTTGTATTGAATGTTTTATTTAATAAAAATATAGTAATATATTTGTCACGCCCCGGTCTCGGCATCGGTGGGGTTTAGGCACCCGGCTCCAATCTCGAGGTGTGATCGAGTGTTACAAAGCGGAATGGAAACAAAAAATAAAAACACTTCTTTCTAGGTTCTTCACTCTAAACTCTTCCCTTCGACTCGACAAACACTAAGCACTTCTCTGCAAAACAGCAAGTAAATGGGTGGGTGAGCAAATCACGCGCTGAGTGAGTGCCCTATGTAATATGCCAGCAAAGCCATGTCATTTTACGCACGCTACAAAATACGTATATCATATATTTCACGTCGACCACAATATAATTTGTCACATCGCACAATCCCTCCTTATTAGGCATCCTTCAATTTAGTGATCTCCCAAGAGCACCTAATGGCCTTCATGCCCTATACAACCATGTGTCACATCCTTACTTCGGCATAACCCAATTAAGAAGTTCACATGTTCCATGACTACTCAAACAATGGATCTAACACCATAATATATATAAAATCTCCACATATTTCGCAAATAGACATGTTTCGCTTGAAAATAGAGAGATATGTCATAAATAGATCAAAATCATGCTTTTCGACTATTTTAAAAGCACATAAAAATATTTCAAACATATTACATAAACCACTCACCTCGACGAACCGAATCGATACTCATATCGTAAATCGAGCAACCTAGAATGAGCCTTCTAGAAATCACAGTTGGATCTAATTTCAACCACCATGGATAGAAAGACCGCACCGATACAAATCTGTAGCCACTCGCAGATTCAGAATCGAAATTACGGATCAAAAGTTATGATCCGCGGAAGTTTCGTCGCAAATCTAATAAAATAATAAAATCTAGAGAGAGAAAAATAAAAGAATTCTAGAGAGAGAAACCTCTCTAAAAATAGTACGGACTGAATTTGGGGGGTGATCCATATTTATAGGAATATACTGCCACTTGTCACTCAGCCATTGGTTGGCTTCATGTCACATGACAACACCACACAAGGCCATATTATCAATTGCCAGAGGAATTGTTCAGTGCTACGGGAGGACCACGTGGCAGTGCCTAGTGGTCCTCCATACCAATAAAATTTTGACATGTGGGATACCGTGATAGAAAATTATTTCAGTTATTTTGTTAAATATCATTTTAGATTTATTATTGTTTTTCTAAACCCTACACCCTAAACGCTAAAACCCTAAAACCCTAAACCTACCTAAACCCTAAACCCTAAACCCTAAACTCTAAACACTAGTCCAAACTCATCAAAGATTGATTAAAGTCATTTTACAAAAAGTAAAATAAATAAATTTATAAGTTCTGTGATAAAATTCCATATGTTGAAATTTAATTGGGAGGGAGGACCGCTAGGCATTGCCACGTGGTTCTCCCGTCATATTTTTAAAAAATTCTAATTGCCACCATGTGACACATCGCACATGACTAATATTGATGCTGACGTCATCAGCGAGTTCAACAGTCAGCTAGTCTCTCCCCCCACTGCCACGTGTCAGCTTCTTCTCTAATTGGAGCTCGACACGTCGTCACATAACTATCCTCCGATTAAACTTCCAAAAATCGTTAAAAATAGCTCGGGAACTCAAATAATTTATCGAAAAATGTGACGAACTCATGACGACCTCTACTTTCTATTTCTCACAAGAAAAATAGAATTTGACTAACTTAAAAAATCGGGATATTACAATATTGTAGTGATGTTCAAAGATGTGGATCCCACTGAATATACAAAACTCCACTTGAAAAACTAAATGGGTCGGAGATGACAAACAGAGATTCTTCCATTCATATTGTGAAACCTCACCTTCCTTCACGGTGTGTGTAACCACGTGCTAACAAAAGTGGATCAAACAAAAAAAGCAGGTTCTCTACAATGTCAAATTCGACGGTTGCTAGCAGAAACTTCTCAAAATCTTTTGTCACAATACCACTCCTCTTCGCGTCGTCGAGTATGGTCCGACAGCTTACACCCAAGTTGTCGTCACTGTCGATGATTGTAGGGTTTGGAGGGAGGCGTGAATCGGGGATTACTACATGGATTAAATTTTCGACGAAGGGATATGATAAAGATCCAAACCCTCATGAGCTACTCTCCAACATTCATGGTGAAGAAGAAAAAGGATTACCCTTGGCTTAGGATAGAGTAAGCACAAATTGCAATATCAATTCATAAAAGATATTGTGCAACCAAATTATTTAGTGAAGCAAATGGTTGAATAAGTGGTGGACATGGTATTACCGGCGTAATTCTTCCACATCATTTGTTCCCCTCTTTTTTTATTTTTTTCCAATTGCTGATTCAAATATGATGGTAACGAAAACTCTTCCGATTCATTTTTCTGTTTTTTTTTCTCTAATCGTTGATTCATAGATGACGGTAACATAAATTTGAGTGTTAGTTAAAGCTAACACTTGACTCAAACGCATGTTTGTGGTTCTGCCACGTCAGTAGGTGAAAGCACACTGGGATGGACTGAAGAATTGATGACAAATACTAAAAGATGGATTTTTAGCCCTTAATAAGAGTGCGTTGGAGAAGACTTTAAGGTATGAGCCCTAACAGATAAAAATTTGCTTAAATAAAAAACTAAATTGAAGAAAGAAAATTGATATTTTTCATAGATAATGCATGTAAGCCTTGCAAAGGGATATTTATTATGTTTACCAACGGTGTAATTGACATCGTGTATGTTTACATGATCAGACTGAATATCGCATGTACCAAAAGCATATGTTTTAGAACTTGTTTTACTGAAATTCATACTGGCTCATAGTTTAGGTCAACTTATCAAAGGTACATATCAACATTTAATTATGTTTTATGTTTTTCTTGCTCATATCAGCACAATTCTCACAAAGTCAGGATCTTATACTTAATTTTATCTCTTTAATATTCATTATGTGAGTTGTTTGTTTCCCTTCTCTCATTTGGTTAAATTCAGATCTGTGTGATTGTTGTTATGCATTGGTTTTCTTTTTTTGTCAAATTTGTTAAGCATTGGTGTATCACTCTTTGATGGCTCTAGGATTCATATTATTCATCACAAGTAGTTTGTTTATTGTGTCTAGTTGAATTAATAGCAAGTTTTCAGTTCTTTGGAGTTTGTTGGACAACATTGGTCCATTTTTTTGCTGCAAACTTTGAAAGTATAATAAACAGTGGTTTGTAAAGACTTCATATTGGTGATTTCAACCGTGTTTTTATACCATTATATGGAGTCTGTTGAGTTTTTGAAAACTGAGTCTGTTGAGTTTAAGTATGTATATCTTAGTTTAGTGATTATGGTAATCCTTCAATGCAACTCTACAATGAGATGGAGTGTTATATATGCAACATTTTCGATAAAACCTGTAGCATATATTGATTTTTGGTGTTTTGGATTAGACAGATATGAGCATCTTGCTTGGATTAGTATTTGCAATTTGGAATAAATATCTTGTTGCCTTCTTTTCATTTTTCTTTTCTGAGAGTGAGTTCGAGATATATTGGTGTGCATTTCTATGATTTGAGACCTATTTGGATTTTGGAATTTGTATCTATTGTAAGCAATTATCATTATCGATTTTTCCATAAGAACGGATCTCACTTATAAACTTGCAATTAGCTTGAAGAAGAGAAAAATTAGTAACTGAAATATCAATGAACACTCTTGTCCAATTATTACACTTAGGTGCAACCGACTTGGGAAGAACATTTTCCCTCAACTTTGCTCCCCACCCTTATTTCCTCACCCTCATTCCACCCACATTTAATCAAATAAAATATGTGACAAATTTTATTTCATGGCAACCTTATTAGGCGTCTTTTATCGGTACTCCATATGTCCAAACAATAATCACAAGTACATGCAATCAATGGTACGTGTTCAAATCTCTTATAGGACCACTTGGTGCTACCCGTGGATAGTCAAAGTAAAAAATCGTGTATCTTAGAGAAGTACGGTCAATTCTCTTAAGTAATGTTATGATTTTTGCGCAATTAAGAGAGAAGATCTCTCCATAATCAATCCGTATATAGATCATATTGCTATTTGAATCTTGAACTATTGATTGAATTCTCTACTCACCATGTTCTCCAAGTATAAATCAAATACTTATCAAACATTATTAATTTCATATCCCACCACAAACTGATTTTCTTCCCCAACAAATGAAGCAAAACGAAAGAAATGTCTGTGTTTGGAATCCATGCACTACTTTGTTCTGCAATCCAAGTTTTACCGATTTCAACATTACACAAATAAAGTACTCCATTCATCCCTCCAAATATAAGAAGATTTTTCATTTCATGAAAATTGGAAAATAAAGCTGTGATTCTTTTTTTTGTGCATTAAATTTCATTTTTGATCTTTTTATGGGTTGACCACTAAGAGCGTAGTGGCTTAATTATGTTTGTCTTGTTAAGTGCAAGTAATTAACTAGTAAGACTTTAATAAAAGCCACAATAACCTTAATGTCTGCCCCAATCTCACCGTGTAGATGCAACACATAATTATAAATTAGAGCCCACTTTGATGTTCCAAGGGATTTCAAGGTGATATAAGGTGATGGGTTTTCAAGATGGTGAGATATCATGTAGTTAATTGCAATATACTTTTTTTTTTAACAAAATAAATGTAAAACATTAAAAATTTTAGCATCACAAACTAATTCCAAACATGCAACAATTTGGTTTATATCTTACTTACATTCACATAATTAAAATGTTGAACATTCTAAAAAAAAATTTTGATAACACTCTAAACATCACAATAAAAGCATTCAAATTCAAAAGAACTTGTTGGCATAAGAAGTTGACAAATGCTCTTGTTTACGAATGATAAAGTACGCTGTCTATCGGCATAAGAAGTCACAGCAACAGCCCGACCTTAACAAGTTCAACAAGAAACATAATGCAGAAGTAGAAGCAAGAGCTATAGCTAGAGCTAGAGAGACTAGAGCACAAGAGCTCAAAGAGTCGCTCTATTGGGAAAAAAGTCTTGTTTTGAGAAGTGTCTTTGAGACGAATAAGTGAGTAAGCAGTTCCAAACTGTGGATAAGTTAAACATTGATCTATATATATATATATATATATATATATATATATATATATATATCTTTTCATTTCTACCACAAGTATCTAAAATAAAATTGCAATTTCATTTACCTTAACAACTCAAATGTTCGACAGAAGGAAGTTGTAAGGACAGCAAGAAGATTTATTTAGAATGATGTAGATGATATTGATGCAAAAACTGATGTACTTATTGGTGGTTAGCTCAAAGATGGGCGTGGAGAGATGTTTAAACTCTCTGTAAAATTTAGTGACACAAAGCTCGAATATGCCACAACTGTGAAATCCCTTAAGTTAGCTGAAAGAGATGCCACTACTGATTGGTATGTTACTGTCATCGACTCCAGTGCGAACCATCATAAATATCGTTTAAAGGATATGAAACCTTATCATAGTTTGGATGAGAGAAAGACCATTTTGTATTATTAAATGACACTTGTTGCGATTAGAGACCCTAATACGGGTGGGTATGTAAATGTGGGCCAACTTCAGAGAGGAATTCCAGATTTGGATTGTCAACAACAATCAACCAGGGAATGCCTCATTGAGCATTTCGAGATTGTAAAAGGGAGAAGTGTAAAATCGATATTATTAGTGTATGAAAAGAACAACTTTAACGTATCAGACTTCGAAGATTGGATTGGATCAATTGGTGATCTAACTAAAGTATATTATGAGTTGCACTCTGCTATATTGAAGATTAAGGATTCAAAATACTTTTTGCACTCTATTGAAGTGTGAGCGAAACTTAGGAATATTTTACAAGTGGCGGGCAAGGAGATAGAAATAACATATGAACTGAGGATATTGCTGCGAGACAATGACTTCCTAGAGTACAATCATGCTGGGAAATCCTTATACATTTGTAATTGGTCAAGACAGTTTCTTCAAAGCGTATAGCAGGTTAGCAACCTGGATGAAAAATCATTGCTTCCTGAGGAGTGTTATGGGCCTCAGTAGCAGATTATGACCTTTTGATGATTATGATGGTGTGTTATGACTTATGAGTAAGTTTAGCGGTAGCATGTTATGACATTTTCATGATTATGATGGTTTTTTAGTGACTTTTTTGTCAACCAACTTTCAAAACTGAGCTGATTGCCTTTACTTAATTTTGTTGCGCTGACATCTAGAATGCTAACTCTAGAGTACAAGTGCATTGGATGAATTGGCTCTGCTAACTAATGGATGGGATCCTATCTTTAGCATTTGATTTCTTTTTTACTCGCACCATATTGAAATGGTTTAGTGTACTCACTTAACTAAATCAATTATTCTTCTTTTTTTTTTCATGAAGAAATCCAAAAAAAAAAAAAACTCGAATGTTCGAAGTCACTTTCTTGACAGTATTCGGATCCATGCTTTGAACCTTCTCAACAAAAACAGTAATTGCTAGAGTTCCTACGGTAATGACTTGTAAATAATCATCAGTGATAAAAAGTCTAGATAGTTGTTTACAAACACCTCAGCACTAACTTTAACTGAAAGGTTGATCTTTTTGTCCACTAGATATCCACAACGACAACGAACAATACTGTAATAGCAAATTGACTTGGTTTGGGAGCTTTAGCAAGACTCATTAGAGCACCCAAAATACCGCGTAGCCTCACGGATCTTACACTAGGCCAAAAACCTCAATAGACAATAGTCATCAGACAATGGTAGTGATAAAAACCATTGTTTGAAAAAATCAGACAATGGTAAAAAAATAACTATTGTCTGAAAGGCGCGTTCAGACAATAGATTTTACGTTACCATTGTGTGACTTTATTAAAGACAATTTCAGTTTACTGTGGTGTTTTAACATTGCGGTACCTGAGAATTCAGACAATGGTTTTTATTCAACCATTGTGTGATAGCGGACGTCAGACAATATCTTTAAATTTATATGTTGTCTGATTGACACCCGTCACACAATGCTTTTAGTCAATTATTATGCATTGTCTATATTTTTTCAGGCAATTGCTTTAGACAATGTTCATTATTATGTTTTTGAAGTTATGTTGTCTCAATATTTATGCAACAATACTTTTAACAGTTGCGCTACCTGAGACTTCATACAATGGTTTTAATTGAAGCATTATGTGAAAACTGGCGTCAGACAATATCTTTAAATTTATATGTTGTCTGATTGGCACCCGTCATACAATGTTTTTAGTAAATTATACCGCATTAGCAAGCATGTTGTTATTGTAATAACTAAATTTAAAAAATGAAAATTTTGACCGTCTGATGTGATCATCATAGTTAAATATGAGTAGAGTGGAAAAATCAACTCGTTTCGTGAACAAAATATGCTCAATCGAAACGGTCAACCATATTTTCATCAAATTTATCACACGAAAACGCTATTAGGTACCTTTAGATGACCTTGTTTCGTCGACTCTTCCAAACATTAAACTCTCAAATAAATGAGACGTAATCACACTACAAGAAAAAAAACCTTAGACGACGAAAATAAAAAAATTTCGTCTCCTAAGAGAAGAAAATGACGACAAAAAAATTTCTCGTCGTCTTGGTATCATTTTAGACGACGAAATATTTTTTCGTCGTCTAAGATTTCTACTTAGGCGACGAAACATACATTTCGTCGTCTAAGTTCTCCACTTAGGCAACGAAAACAATATTTTCGTCGTCTAAGAAAACTCAGAAACACCGACGGCAGTTTGTCATTAAACGTTTTTTCTAAGACGACGAAAAAAACATTTTCGTCTCCTAAGTGAAGAACTTAGACGACGAAATTTATGTTTCATCGCCTAAGTTCTCCACTTAGGCGACGAAAAAAATATTTTCGTCGTCTAAAATACTCAGAAACACCGACGAAAGTTTGTCGTTAAAGGTTTTTTCTAAGACGACGAAAAAAACATTTTCGTCTCCTAAGTGAATAACTTAGACGACGAAATTTATGTTTCGTCGCCTAAGTAAACCCAGTATATAAATACAAAACCAGTTTTCCAGATCGGGAAGAAGAGGAAAAAACTGAAAATTTTTTCTCCCCTAAAATTTTTCCACCGATTTTCATTTTTTAAATAAAAAAGTTATTTATTTTTTATATTAATTAAATAATATATATATATGTACGTATATTTAGAGTTGGAATCGACGAAAACGCTATTACATACCTCTAGATGTCCTTGTTTCGTCGACACTTCCAAACATTAAACTCTCATATAGATGAGACGTAATTATCCATGTAAAAATTTAGAAACTTTTACCACATGATACTATGGCTCCCATAGAGAGAGACAAGTTTAAAAAAGGTTGACTGCATCGATCGGGGCTCTAAGTTTGTCGAATTTAAGTGATTTTTTTACCATCACTGTATTTCATCATGACGATCAAATGCTATTTCACAACGTTTTTCAAAATTTGACTTCTTTTATATAGTTGTTTCGAAAAGCTGTACACTTCAGTATAATCTACTAATCAAGTTATACCGCATTAGTAAATATGTTGTCATCATAAAGGCTAAATTCACAAAATGAAAATTTTGACCGTCTGATGTGATCGTTATAGTTAAATATGAGTAGAGTATAAAAATCAATTCGTTTTGTGAACGTTCGATGCTCGATCGAAACGGTCAACCACATTTTCATAAAACTTATCACACGAAAACGCTATTACGTACCTTTAGATGTCCTTGTTTCGTCGACACTTCCAAACATTAAACTCATATATAGATGAGACGTAATTATCCATGTAAAAATTTAGAAACTTTTACCACCTGATACTATGGCTGCCCATAGAGAGAGATAAGTTTAAATAAAGTTGACCGCATCGATCGGAGTTCTAACTTGGTCGAATTTAAGTGATTACCATCACCGTATTTCATCATAACGATCAAATGCTATTTCACAACGTTTTTCAAAATTTGATTTCTTTTATATAGTTGTTTCAGTTTTTACTCAGGCCATGAAATTATAATTTTTAACTCGGGACAATAAATTTTCAAAAAATTCTTTTTTCTTAGGCGACGAAAAATATAAATTCGTGGCCTAAGTTTTTAACTTATACGATGAAATATCTATTTCGTCGTCTAAGATTGACACTTAGGCGACGAAATACTTTATTCATCGTCTAAGTGTTATACTTGGGAGACGAAAATAAATTTTTTGTCGTCTAAGATTTCTTGGATTTTTTGGGAATTCTGTATTGGCGGTTTTTTTTCCGCCGAAAAATTTGGTAAAAAATTTAAATTTTCTTAGGAGACGAAAAAATCATGTTTCGTCGACTAAGTCTTACACTTAGAAAACGAAAACTCTTGTTTCGTCGCCTAAGTGAGAATGTTATAATTCCCAAATTCGCAAAGAAAGCCTAATTCTGTTCTTTGGGAAAAAAATCGGTACTTCTCCCGATTTCCCTCCCCGCCCCCGCCCCGGTCACCGCTCCGCCTCGTGTCCCACGGCGTCCCACCCTCCGCCTCAGTCGTGCCGGAGCCTCAGTCCCTGCCTTAGTCCCGCCCCAGCCTCCGCCTCAGTCCCGCCCCGGCCTCCGCCTCGGACGCCGCCCCCGCCTTCGTTCCTGCCCGGAGCCTCTCCCTCTTTCTCGCGCGACCTCTCCCTCTCCCTCTCTCTCTCCCAAACAGCATAATCTCTCTCTCTCTCTCTCTCTCTCCTCTTCGGGTATGTTCATTTTTTTTTCTGAAACTCAATTTTTTGTATGATGAATCTGGTGGAGCTCCGATGATGACGATGTTCACTTTGTTTTGCTCAATTGATTGATTTCTATCTCTTATTGTCGGTCATGAACTCTAACCTCATGTTGCAATGTAAATAAGATGGGCTCTTTGTTCTCTGGTTCCATCAGACAATTGCCTTAATTAACTGTAAATATGATGGGCTCTTAATTAACTGTAAATATGATTATTGCAGACCATAAACTGTTTCTAAGTTGGTCAATTTTTGTAGCTTATTAGTAATCATTACTCTGAGTTGTTTTATCCTCTTGTCCATATTGTTGTATGTAATTCTTTTAGGCTGACATGAATGACATCAAAGAGCATTTGGAATGTATTGCATCATTGGCTTCAAATTTAATTGGGTTGTTTTATGATCATGGCACCAGCTAGCAGCACCAACCTCTGCATTCCTTTTGTTTTTCTTTTAAAGATTGTCTACAACATGGTCTGGTCTGCTTCTACACTAGATGTTACATTTTGCAGCTACAGTTATACATTCAAATCATTCTAATGTGGAATTTTGTTTAGTGTCAAAATTCAGGATCTATGTCTTTTTAGTGATCACCTTGTTGTATATGAGCGTGAAGATGGCCTACCAAAAATCACTGTCTATCACCTGCCTGATGTTGGACAACCTCTCAAAAGACTTCAGGGTGGTCAAGCTGTTAATTTTTCGGATCCCACATACTCTGTAGATCGATCAGAATCAGAATATATTTCTAGCGTATTACGATATTCTTATAGCTCAATGAAAACACCTCCCTCTGTATATGATTATGATATGAAGACTGGCATTTCTGTTTTGAAGAAGATTGAAACTGTAAGTAGCATTTCGGTTTTTTCAATTGTGCCTTGTTCTCATTGTTGGCTTAGAATTGATTTTATGGGAGTAGATATTGCATCCTGGCTACCAGAATTTTTAATTACAGTGTAGTATTATTGACGTCGTATATTTTGTACTTCCATTTCAATACTGTTATCATCACGTTACGGAGTACTGATGAAGTTATTGGTAGATGCTAAAAATCAACTACTTTTCCTATATACTTGTATCCTAATATTGTCACTGTGATGAGATCCATTATCCACTGGGATTGATCTGATGTGAGAGACAGAGAGAGTTGGAAAGACAAGTATTAGGGAAACGATTGTGCTTTAGAGCATTGTTCTAGCTCCTAAGATAATTGACATCTGGTCTATTGCTCCTTTCTGATTGTATTTCTATATCATAGTGCAGTACCATTCTATTATTCAGTATTTTGTCTATTGCATTCTCAGGTTTTGGGAGGTTTTGAAGAATCAAAGTATGTTACTGAAAGGAAATGGGCTAGTGCTGCAGATGGTACTCAGATTCCAATAACAATTGTTTACAGGAAGGACATCATAAAGCTTGATGGATCTGATCCATTGCTACTCTATGGCTATGGTTCTTATGAGGTATTAAAAGAATTCATAATTTGAAATATGCACAGTTAATTTTTAATCTTTTTTCTTTGGCTTTCTAAAACTGGAATCATTGTATTCCAAGTGTGGTTATATTGAAAATTAGATATCCTGGAGAGAAAATTATAGAAATCCTCAGTTTGTATTTATGAAGATCTTGCATTTTTGCCTTTTGCCCTTTGTATTTATAGATATCATGTCTATAATATGTACCTTCAATTTATATATTCATATTTATATAATTTATATTTCTTGACAGGAAAATATACCGCCGACTCACGGGAAGCTGAAGAAGAGGCTCCTGGTATTTGGCCCTTTCTACAGGTCAATTGTCTCAGAAGAGAGTTCGTCTCGACCAACCGAAGAAGCGTCTGCGCGCTCCTCTTTTATATTAGTCGCTATTGTTCAGTTTAAATTGTTAATTTGTATGAACAAATGTATTAAATACTATTTAATTGGTATGAATAAATTTTATTAATAATTAAGTATTTAATTTATATGAATAAAATATGAATAAATTTTAATATATTTACATTTAGTATATTTAGTCTCAATTATTTTTTTATTTAAATAATTAATACTTAGTCGACGAAGCATTAATATTTCGTCGACTAAGAGACACACTTAGTCGACGAAAAAGTCGAATATCGTCGACTTAGAAGTTTACTTAGTCGACGAAATATTAAAGGTTCGTCGACTAGGTAAATTACTACCTCGACGAAACATTCTAGTTTCGTCGACTAAGTGGGTCTCTTAGTCGACGAAATATTTAAGCTTCGTCGACTAAGTAGGTCTCTTAGTCGACGAAATCTTAAAGTTTCGTCGACTAAGTAAATTACTTAGTCGACGAATGTTTAATATTTCGTCAACTAAGTTGCATTCTGCCGACGAAAAAATTCGTCTTCCAAGAGATTTTTGTCCTCACTAACTTTCTTAGACGACGAAATTATTTCGTCGTCTAAGTGTTTTCTTAGTCAACGAAATTATTTTTTTTCTTCGCCTACTTTCTTAGACCACAATCTTTAGACGACGAAACTTAGGCCACCAATTTTTCGTCACCTAAGAACTTAGGCCACGAAAAACCTTCTTAGGTGACGAAAAATTTTCGTCACCTAAGATTTCTGCTGTTGTAGTGTCAGCCATGTAAAAATTTGGGAACGTTTACCTCCCGATACTATGGCTCCCCATAGAGAGAGATACGTTTAAATAAGGTTGACCGAATCGATCGGGGCTTTAACTTTGTCGGATTTAAGTGATTTTTTTACCATCACCATATTTCATCATAACGATCAAATTCTATATCATAGAATTTTTCAAAATTTGACTTCTTTTATATAGTTGTTTCGAAAAGGTATACACTTGAGTATAATCTACTAATCAAGTTATACCCCATTAGTAAGCATGTTGTCATTGTAATAGCTAAATTTACAAAATAAAAATTTTGACTGTCTGATGTGATCATCATAGTTAAATATGAGTAGAGTAGAAAAATCAACTCGTTTCGTGAACGTTCGATGCTCGATCGAAACGGTCAACCATATTTTCATAAAACTTATCACACGAAAACGCTATTAGGTACTTTTAGATGACCTTGTTGCGTCGACTCTTCCAAACATTAAACTCTCAAATAAATGAGACGTAATCAGCCATATAAAAATTCGAGAAAGTTTACCTCCCGATACTATGGCTCCTCATAGAGAGAGATAAGTTTAAATAAGGTTGACCGCATCGATCGGGGCTTTAACTTTGTCGGATTTAAGTGATTTTTTTACCATCACCGTATTTCATCATAACGATCAAATTCTATATCATAGAATTTTTCAAAATTTGACTTCGTTTATATAGTTGTTTCGAAAAGGTATACACTTGAGTATAATCTACTAATCATTAAAAACTGAAATATTTGGCATTGTCTATATTTCTTTCAAACAATGGTTTTAGTCAATTTTTGAATCCATAAGTTTGCTTCATTTACTAATACATATCTTTGTAGGCAAACCAAAGCAAGAAGTAGAGTCAGCAGCAAGCAAGGAGCATACGTTTTGGAACATAGCTGCCACAAAGTAAGGAAATACTTAAATCTGTTATGCTATATTAAAACCTTTTGTTGTTCTTATTTTGTCTGAAAACTGTTATGCGATTATTGTGTTTGGATGAAATGTGATGGATATTAATAAAGTTATATTTTCTTACTAGAAGTAATCTAAGGTTATTCACTTTTGAACTGCAAGATGGATAAGACTTGGATGCATGCTGATAGAAAATCACATATGTTTTCTCTAGGGGTTCATGAATTGATTATGTATGCGCTAGAGTCTGGATGTGACATGGAAAAAATATCTTGTCCTTGTTTAATTTGTTGTCATGCTAAAAGTTGGAAGGCTAGGGTAGTGAAAAATCACTTGGTTGAATTTGGGATAGATGAGAGTTACAAAACATGGATACGGCATGGGGAAGGGGATTCAGATGGGTTGAATATCCCTAAACAGAATGGTTCAGGTATAGGGTGTTCAGTTGAACATGGTAGTCCAAGTATAGGGCAGAGTTACAATAGTATGGGGGGGGTCCAATGATGAGGATCTTTCAACAGACTCCGATGATTTTATGGAGTTTGTCGAGGATGGAGATAAACCTCTTTACCCTGGTTGTACGCGTTTTACAAAGATGACTGCACTTGTAAAAACACATGAACTGAAAGCAAAGCATGGGATAACTGATGCATGCTTTTGGGACATGTTGTTACTCATTGGCAAATTGCTTCCAGAAGGCAATGAAGTCCCTCATTCTTTGTACATGGCAAAGAAGGCACTAACAGTCTTAGGATTGAGTTATGAAAAGATACATTCATGTCCTAATGATTGCATCTTATATAGGGGTACTGATCTTGATGCCACTAGTTGTCGCATATGTGGTTTGTCTAGGTGGAAATTGGGGAATGATCAAACTTACAGATTTGGTGTTCCTGCGAAGGTATTGTGATATTTTCCACCTATACCGAGATTTAGGAAAATGTTTCAGTCTATAAGTACAGCTAAAAGCTTATCATGGCATGCTAATGAGCGACTAAAAGATGATAAAATGAGGCATCCGGCTGATTCTCCAACTTGGAAGTTAGTCAACGAGAAGTGGCCTAATTTCGGTGTAGAGCCTAGAAATATAAGGCTAGCACTGTCGTCAGATGGTTTTAATCCCCATAGTAGCCTTTCAAGTAAATATTATTGTTGGCCTGTCATACTTGTAACATATAATCTTCCTCCATGGTTGTGCATGAAGAGGAAGTATATGATGCTTACTCTATTAATTTCTGGGCCTAAAGAACCTGGAAATGACATTGACGTCTACCTCCAACCTTTGATAGATGATTTGAAGATATTGTGGAATGGGGTTGATGGGGTATATGATTGTTTTAAAAGAGAGTACTTAAAACTGAGAGCGGTATTGTTTTGAACTATTAACGACTTCCCAGCATACAGAAATTTGTCGGGCAGCGTTGTGAAGGGTTACAAGACATGCCCTATTTGTTTAGATGATCTGAAAGTAGACTGGCTTATTCATGATAGAAGTGTTCTTATCAGCGACACCAAAGATTTTTACCGCATAACCATCCATATCGAAAACAGGCAGCTGCATTCAATAATAAAAAAAAGCTTGATTCAGCTCATATTCCAGAAGAGGAGGTCTTTAAGAGAGTGCAAGGTTTGAATCATGTGTTTGGTAAAATTCAGAAAAAAAGAAAGGAAAGGGAGGAAAAAAAGGAGTGAAAAAGGGTGAGAAAAAGGGTGGAAAAAAGGGTATTGCTCCTGCTGATAAGCCTTGTTGGCATAAACAATCTGTTTTCTTCCAACTTGAGTACTGGATGTATCTTCCCATTCGACATATTCTTGACATCATGCATATTGAGAAGAATATTTTGGAGACATTGCTTGGTACATTGCTAAATACTAATGGGAAGACAAAAGATGGCATTTCTGCTCGTTTAGATTTGGTTGACATTGGTATAAGAACTGGTTTACATCCTATTGCAACAGGTGGAAAAAGGAATAGATTACCTTTGGGAAGCTGGAATCTAAAGTTAGCTGAAAAAACCATTGTTTGTAGTTCTATTCTTGGTATGAAGCTAGCTGATAGATTTTCTTCGAATATAAAGAGTCTAGTGCAGATGGATGATCTAAAACTTGTTGGTATGAAATCCCATGACTGTCATACCCTACTCCATCACTTACTCCCTATTGCGATTCGTTCAGTATTGGAGAAACCAGTGAGATATGCTATCATTAAATTCTGTCACTTCTTCAAAGCCATTTGCAGTAAATTCATAGATGTTGAGAAACTAGGAAAATTGCAAGCTGACCTTGTTAAAACAGTTTGTGAGCTTGATAAATTCTTCCCACCTTCATTCTTTGATATCATGATACATCTTTCAGTGCATCTTGTTAGAGAAGTAGAGTTTTGTGGCCCCGCTTTCTTTAGATGGATGTACCCATTTGAAAGGTACGTGAAGACCCTAAAAGGGTATGTAAAGAGCTGTGCTCATCCAGAAGGATGCATTGCTGAGAAGTACATAGCTGAAGAAGCAGTTGAGTTTTTGGCAGATTGTGATCCAAGTCAATCCACAGTTGGAACACCGGTTGTTGACAACTCAAGTGGACCCTTATTAGGTGCATTTATGATAAACCCTGATTTGAAGCATATGCAACTGGCACATTTGTGTGTGTTGCAGAATACAGATGATGCGAGGCCCTACTTCGAGTAAGTGGTTTTATTATTTATGTTAAAATAATTTTACAAGTCTAGTATGCAGTTAAATTTTAGCTACTGAGTGTTTACTTCTCTTTTACAGTGAACATGGCCTTCTTGAAGCGTCGCTTTCCAGATTTTACTGTTGATGAGAAGTGGTTAAAGGAGAAGCAGAATAAATTTTTTTGCAAATGGATAGAAGACAAGGTAGGGGCAATGATGTGTTAATTTTGAACATAAGCTAATAACTTTGTGTGCATTCTGATAATTTATGTGCTTTCTTTATATGCAGGTGGCAGCTGATCTTGTGGATGAGGAGAATAATGTATCAGAACATATGAGGTGGATTGCTGATGGTCCTGCTCTTGATGTACCTTCATTTGATGGCTACAAGATCGATGGTGTTAAGTTCAGCACCAAGGATCGAGACAATGTCTGGCAGTTTCAATGTAGTGGTGTCTCCTTGGTCTCTAGTGCAAATGATAAGAACCCTGTTAACAATGACACCATCTTTTATGGAGTCATTAGAGAGATATGGGAGTTGGACTACCATAGCTTTAGGGTACCAATATTCTTTTGTGATTGGGTTGATATTGACAAGGGAATTAAGATAGATGACCTAGGATACACACTAGTTAATTTGAATAAGTTATGTCACTTCAATGATCCCTTTGTGTTAGGTACTGATGTGAAGCAGGTCTGCTATGTAGATGACCATTTAAATGCTAACTGGTCAGTGGTTATAAGATGTCCGGATAGGGATTATCTTTATGGTAATGAAGAGGATAGTGAACTGATCGATCTTGAGGTGGATATCCTTGCACCGATTCAGCCAATCATCGATAGTGTAGAAGTTGATGACCAAAGCAAGACTTACATGCGAGATGGTGACGAGACAATAGATGTGTAGTAGTATAATTATGTGACTGTAGGTACCATTGGTGCAGGTTATGGCCATTCCAAAGGCGGTGCTTAAGGCACGGGAGATAATTGCTCTAGCTGTGAAGCCGGTAAGAAGCAGATCTGCACCAGCTCCAGCTAAATCTGCTGGATCACAACATGAGCCATCCCCGAGGAGAGCAAAATCACTAACACAACGATGTGCTAGAGTACAGAAGAAGAAGAAGAAGAAGAAAACATTAACGGCAGCGACTGAGCAGTTGTTAGGGTTGAAGTTGTTGAAGCGTGGATGTGTTACAATGCACAGGATTGTACGACGTAGAATCCTTGGTATCAAGCTGAAGGTTACCTTTAACAAAAGTGGATGCCCTTACGGCAAGGCAGCTAAGGAGATGCAATCGTATATCGGAGTGCTAGCAAGGATAAAGGTGCCAATTTGACACATTTTTTTTTGTATTACAGATTTTACTGTGCATTATTCTACAATATTTTGTTATGAAAATCTTCTATATGTTATAGGAAAAGTGATAGGAGCACAATGTGCGACGATATTATATGCTTATGCCCTCGTTTATGCTTTGTTTAACCCTTATTTGTTTAAGATAGAGTCATAATATAGTTTAGTGTTAATTTGGTAGAGTTTGGCGAAAAGTTGGCTAAGAATCCGAAAAATGACTAAGTATAAGAATTCTGGAAAATAATGCAAAATGTGTCTTTTTCGTGATTCTGAGATATGTAAAAATGTGATCTATCCTTGTCCGAATTCTATGAAATTTGGTGTTCTTAATATTCATATGCTGAGGAATGTTGTGTTAAAATTTCAGATCAATCGGAGTTCGGGAAGTCACCCAAAAGATGGCTGCAAAACGGCAGTTCGAGCAAACCAATCCAGGGGCTTCCAGGATTTTCCTGGGACTTTGATCCAACTTCGAAAAATCATTCCCGATGACTCACAAGGAATTTGATCGAGATATTTTATGGGGAGATGACTATATGTGTCTAGTTTATATGAGACTTGGAATCGCATCAATCGGAGCTCTGAGGATGGAGATATGCCGGAGTTACTACATCAACATCAAATCTGCCGATCCCAGGAACCTACTGCCCCCTTTTTGTGCTTTCGGTTTTTGATGGACCAAATGGTGCACAAATGAATTTATAAAGATGGTTCAAGCTTAAAGAAGGGAAGAGGAAGACACTGAGCTATGGCATTGAAGAAAAAATATGAAGAAAGAAGTTCTCCTAGTCAAACTAGGAGAAGCTGCCAAAAAGAGGCAGATTGTGTGCTTTGATGATGCTGCCGGCAATGAGACATTTTCGATGGACCAAGACACATCCAATAAAGACCAAAGATCATACATGAAGTCCATGAAGATTTGAAGCCCAAGCCTTGAAGAAAAATTCAGAAAAAGAAAACCTAATTGAACTATGAAAGGAAGGTCTCAAATCCTTATCCCACTTGGTTTTCTGAATTCCTTATGTATTAGGGCAGCCGGCAGCCTCCTCTCCTCTATATATAACCTCACTTTTCCATTTTGAATTTCATATCATCTCAAGCATAAACACAAGGCTTAAACTCTACCAAAATTCCCCAAAGATCCTAGACAAAAACCTTAACCGAAAACCACCTTCACCTCACCTCAACCAAGTTTCTGCTTTGCCGAACCTTGGATTTTCTACCTCCATAACCTACTGCCGACGTGACCTATTGCCGTGCAGCCTCACCCCAGCCTTCATACTTCGCCGGATCCACACGACGTGAAGCTCTCAAGGTGTCTCAAAGTGTGATCCACTCCCTTCTTCGGTTTAGTAATTTTTGTTTAGTTATGTTTAGTTTTGTCTATGAAACACTCATGTATGTTTGGTGTTGGTTTTTATGTCTATGTATGAACCGATTTTGGTTTTATAAATTGTATGTTAGAGACTTGTTTGAATCGATGCTTAGATTTATGTTTAGGTTTCGACAAGAACAATGAATTTTGCATGCTAATTTGTAATATGTAACTTGTAAATTCGGATGCTAGATAATTAGGACAGTGGTATAGATGCATGTTTTAGGTTCGAAATTGGTTAGTATCTAAGGATTGGGCATGAAAATCGGTACTTAGTGTTGTCTTGAACATTGATCTAGGTGCTAGGTTTAATCAGCTAGAGTAATTACGAACGTTGCCATACTCAAAAGGTCGCTCTGATTTGTGTTGCTCACTTAGGGTTTAATACTTTAGATACTTGCATGTTAAAATAAGATGATTGACAACCTTACTTATTTTACTTGTCTCCAATTTAGACCATTGCGCACAATTGTTAAGTCTCAAAAGGATTAACATAACTTTAGGGCCCATAACCAAAAGTTCAGTCTTAAAACTTGAGAGGTCTTACAACTAAGTTGTAGTTGGAACTAATTTTGAACTTAAGCATGTTGGTACTTGTTCCTTACTTTCTTGCATGTGAGTTTATATGTTAAAGAGTCTTTGGTGCTAAATGTTTTGTGAGAGATGATGATCAAACTTGTATATAGTAAATTAGGATTTTACTTTCGTGCCTAGATGTTAGAAGGCAGCTTTGCTGCCGATCACAATTCATCCCCCATGATTTCGTTTCTTGTTTGTATATATGTATATAAGTGTGACAATTGTGTGCATATATATTTGTGAATAAATTGTGCTAACATTCTCATATTTCAGATACCCTTAATCCCCGGCTTAGAACGATCCCTACTTGCTCATACTACTAACGATATTTTGTAGGGTTTATTATTGTGTGTGAGCTTAGGTTTTCGTCAATTTTTGGGGATAACGTATTCTGTTTATGTTTTCGTGTGCTTAGTTTAGAAAAGAAAATTCAGAAAATTGTAATACAAAAATGGAGTGTTTAGTTTGTTTTGAGTCTTAGGATGCCCCTAATATGTCAATGATGTTATTTCTCCTCTTTGCATACATAGATGATAGTTGTGCATACAATTAAAATTGTGAGTTTCATGGATTATGTGCATTGGTAGGAGCATGTAGGACTTGTGGTCTAATCAAGCATGCATGTTTTAGCTAGTTTGTTTCCATAATAACCTATGTGAGATTTAGAGCCAATTTGCCTTCTTCTTGAGCGATAAAAAGATAAAATTCGATAGATTCGTAGGAAGCATGAAACCTCATAATTCTTTGCATATTCGATGACTATGTGCCATAGCTTTTTAATGAACTCTAGTATGCTAGAACTTACTCTTGTTGATTTTCAAAACGTTTATATCATAAAATACTTTGATTTTGAATATGATTGAATAAAGATCATTTAGGTTTACCACCATTGCCAAATAAAGCATGAGCCCTATTGGAGCCCATCGTGGGACACCTTAGTAAACCCCCTTTGAGCCTACGATTAGCCTTTTCTTTCATCACCCTTAAACACTTTCCATGAACTTAGTATAGTGATGTCTTGACCATTGTGTGTCGGCAAAGCTTGATTTTTGAAGGAGTTTTTGCGGGAAGTGATGAAGAAGAACAAGTGTGGGGTAGACTTAGCTAAAAATTGTGAAAAATTGTATGTGAGCCGTGCCTATGAGAAAACAAAAGAAGAAAAATTGAAATCGGACAGAAAAGAAGAAAAAGAAAACTCAAGTCCGAAATAAAAGAAAAAGTGTAGGCACGGTTTCAAAGTGTAAATTGCTAAGTCTAGTCTTCAAAAGTGTTGTGAATTTGGAGTTTTGTTTGTATGTGAAGGTCTAGCATTGTTGAATTTTGACCTTTGTTCATATTCACTATGTTTTGGGAAGTAAAGAATGAAGTATGGGTCCAACAAGATGAAATTTGACCCTTGGTGAGAAGACATAAGGAGATTTGAGCTTTGCTAAAGTACACGGTGACGTTTTTGAGCCTCCTTATCCAAATATCGAATACCTCTTAGCCTAGCCCCATTACAACCCTTTTATTGATCTTTTTCATGATTCTTAAGATGGTTAAATTTGATTGTGGAGATTATCTCAAGAGTAAGCATATGGTTTTGGTTCATTGGTGCACATAGTTGTTACATGAGGTTTTTCCATAAAAATTCACAAAGTGCTTTCGTTTCTTTGATATATGCAAGTCACTCTTTGTAATTCATTATCTTTCACTTGCATATACTTATGTGTGAATAACCATGCTTCGAGAGAAAAGAAGAAAGTATGCCTAGTGAGGAGGATTGAATTAGCTTAATAACATGTCTACATGCTTACTTTTGTTCTTCTATGTTCTTATTGATGTTACATGTTCATGAAGCTTGGAATTTTCATGCTTAGTATTCTCATGCATTAACTTGAAAGCTATGTGTACATACGAGCCTGAGACAAATTGTTAGGGGCAATAGTTTGTTTAGAGTCTAGTTTAGTTTAGTTTGCTAAGGGACTAGCAAATGATAAGTGTGGGGTACTTGATAGGAGCACAATGTGCGACGATATTATATGCTTATGCCCTCGTTTATGCTTTGTTTAACCCTTATTTGTCTAAGATAGAGTCATAATATAGTTTAGTGTTAATTTGGTAGAGTTTGGCGAAAAGTTGGCTAAGAATCTGAAAAATGACTAAGTATAAGAATTCTGGAAAATAATGCAAAATGTGTCTTTTTCGTGATTCTGAGATATGTAAAAATGTGATCTATCCTTGTCCGAATTCTATGAAATTTGGTGTGCTTAGTATTCATATGCTGAGGAATGTTGTGTTAAACTTTCAGATCAATCGGAGTTCGGGAAGTCACCCAAAAGATGGCTGCAAAACGGCAGTTCGAGCAAACCAATCCAGGGGCTTCCAGGATTTTCCTGGGACTTTGATCCAACTTCGAAAAATCATTCCCGATGACTCACAAGGAATTTGATCGAGATATTTTATGGGGAGATGACTATATGTGTCTAGTTTATATGAGACTTGGAATCGCATCAATTGGAGCTCTGAGGATGGAGATATGCCGGAGTTACTACATCAACATCAAATCTGCCGATCCCAGGAACCTACTGCCCCCTTTTTGTGCTTTCGGTTTTTGATGGACCAAATGGTGCACAAATGCATTTATAAAGATGGTTCAAGCTTAAAGAAGGGAAGAGGAAGACACTGAGCTATGGCATTGAAGAAAAAATATGAAGAAAGAAGTTCTCCTAGTCAAACTAGGAGAAGCTGCCAAAAAGAGGCAGATTGTGTGCTTTGATGATGCTGCCGGCAATGAGACATTTTCGATGGACCAAGACACATCCAATAAAGACCAAAGATCATACATGAAGTCCATGAAGATTTGAAGCCCAAGCCTTGAAGAAAAATTCAGAAAAAGAAAACCTAATTGAACTATGAAAGGAAGGTCTCAAATCCTTATCCCACTTGGTTTTCTGAATTCCTTATGTATTAGGGCAGCCGGCAGCCTCCTTTCCTCTATATATAACCTCACTTTTCCATTCTGAAATTCATCTCATCTCAAGCATAAACACAAGGCCTAAATTCTACCAAAATTCACCAAAGATCCTAGACAAAAACCTAAACCGAAAATCACCTTCACCTCACCTCAACCAAGTTTCTGCTCTTGCCGAATCTTGGAACTTCTCCTCCATAACCTACTGCCGACACAACCTACTGCCGTGCAGCCTCACTCCAGCCTCCATACTTCGCCGGATCCACACAACGTGAAGCTCTCAAGGTGTCTCAAAGTGTGATCCACTCCCTTCTTCGGTTTAGTAATTTTTGTTTAGTTATGTTTAGTTTTGTCTATGAAACACTCATGTATGTTTGGTGTTGGTTTATATGTCTATGTATGAATCGATTTTGGTTTTATGAATTGTATGTTAAAGATTTGTTTGAATCGATGCTTAGAGTTAAGTTTAGGTTTCGACAAGAACAATGATTTTGCATGCTAATTTGTAATATGTAACTTGTGGATTTCGTATGTATGGATAATTAGAGCAGTGGTATTAGAAGCATGTTTAGGATTTAATTTGGTTAGAACTAAGGTGAGGGCTTATAATCGGTACTTAGTGTTGTCTTTGAACATGATCTAGGTATTAGGTTTAATTTGCTTGAGTTATAATGAACTAAGTAGACGTATGATCACTTTGATTTGTTGTGCTCACCTAGAGTGGTTAACCTTAGAACTTGCAAGTTAAATAAGAAGATTGACGACCTTACTTGTTTGCTTGTCTTCGACTATAGACCTTTGTGCTTCAATGCTATGTCTTGTATAAGGTAGCATAACTTTTAGGATCACCATGCGAATAGCTCGATCTTAAAACATAAGAAAAGTCTCTCAACTGGGTAAAAATCGGTTCACGTTCTGGTTGAAAGTCGAAACTAAGTTGAGTCTTGAACATGTTAGATACTTGTCTCTTACTTTCTTGCATGCAAATCTACATGTTAAAGAGTCTTTGGTGCTAAATGTTTTGTGAGAGATGATGATCACTTGTATATAGTAGTTTAGGTTTATTTTCGTGTCTTAGATTTAGAGGCAGCCCTTGCTGCCGAACCTCATCTTCATCCCCCATGATAAATTTGTATATGTATATAAATGTGACAATTGTGTGCATATATGTATTTGTGAAAATTTGTGTTAACATTCTCATATTTCAGATACTCTTAATCCCCGGCTAGAACGATCCCTACTTATTCTATACTACTAACGATTTTAGGGTTTATTATTGTTTGATGCTCGCTTCGGCGACTCATCAAAAAGTGTGAGGAGATGATGAAAAAGAGGAAGAAGAACCAGTACCCTCATCGCATGTCGCGTTTGGGGTATGCAAACCTGCAGGATCAAATGCAACAGAAACTTGTAAGTGAAACAATATAATCTCATTTATTGTTAAGTCTATGCAGTTTTCTTGGTATGAAAAAACTCATGTTACAATGGCCACTGTTGCATCTAAGCAGAGAATCAAAGAAGACATTGAACGTGATGATCTACGGAAGGAAGCTCGAAAGGATAAAAATGGCAATTATGTAGATGATGTTGTAGCGGATAAGGCGGCAGAAATTGTAAATGTTCAATTTCAGTTATTTATAGTGTTCCTTTGGAAATCTTGTGTACATATATACTTACCTTTATTTGTTTAAAGGATGAGTTAAAGAAAAAGGTCAAAACTGGTGATGATGTGTTGTCCAAGGTGTTTGGTGGAGTTGAGTGTTATGGAAGAGTGTGTGGTGTGGGAGGCAATGTTAATCCCATCAGTTACTTCAACCAACCAAAGAAAAAAAAAGAAGTCTGTTGAAGAAAGAATTTTGGAAGCTGTTGCTATTGAGAGACAGAAGTATGAATCTAAAGAGAGACTAATGGCTGAGAGGTTGAATAGATTGGAAGCAGCACTAAATGTTTCTCCTGTTGTGGAAAAGGCTCATGTGGAAGTTGGAATTAGCCCTAACATAGAATCTGGACAAGAAAGCTGCTCCTACATGAGGGAGAAGGGCACAGTGAAGGCTGATTTGGAGCTTCCACTCCGTGCAAAGAAGCGCTTATGTTTGGAAGGTGACATAGAAAATGGTGGACATCAATTCCATGATAATTTGATGTCGGTGGAAGGGGAACATATTGTGGAAGCTAAACTAGATGAAGTAGAGGTGAATGTAGATGAAGTTCACGTGGAGGCTGATGTACGAAAGGCTCATAGTACTGGTCCTAATAAGGTGTCTGCCACTACGTTCAAGTCTACAGAAGTTACACAGCCGGTAACTTCTCTAAACTAATTACTCTATTTTTATTGAATGTTTTTAAGTGAGATAATTATTATTTTATGTCACGTGGAGGCTGATAGCGCTTATTATTTTTCTTAACACAGCCACTCAAGCCAACAGACTGCAAATTGGCTATAGGTTCAGTGGACAATATTGTTGCCATTGCGACGTTAGCTCAACTTTAGGACAACGATGTTGATAACCAAACTATTCATGGTGTTCCTTTGGGAAAAAAGAATGTGATAGTGTCGATCACTCGTCCACTTGTTTCTGCTACTAAACTTCCATTCCCAGTCGATGATATAGACATTGTTGGTGGCGCCATTGGGACTTACATTGTTTGGCAAAAGGACCTCATAGTACAATCGATATCCCCTCCAAAAACTAACCGGGTCAAGTAACTCAAAGTTGGAAACTAACATTTTTTATTCTACAATATTTTACTAACTGTTTCATTCATTTATTCATGTAGAAAAAGACCCCACTTAAAACTGCAGGCAGGCCCTCCAAGAAGAGGAAAAGGCTGACAAATGATGATAATGATGATAACCTCATGATTGACTTGAAGAAGATGTCGTCTAATTACCCTGGAGTTTTGAAGTGCTTGTGGATATGGGGGAATGATGCACTTGCCGATGGGAAGACCATCCTTTTTATGCTTACATCAAATGTGTTCGGAGTTGAAAGGAAGCAATATCTGTATAAGAGGGATCTGTATGTCATGTGCACTATGGGACAAGTTTCTGGTGGCATCATATGCATGTATATGGTGTAAGTTTGCTAAACTAACATATCTTGATTATACTATATATGTGTGTGTGTGCCATGGAAACATTGAACATGGATTTGTTTGTTGTTGCAACTATTTGCATGAATTGTTGAAGAAATCAAAGATGTCAGATATGATTGCCTTTGTGGACCCTAACCAGATTGGTTCGGTTAACTGTGGAAACGTTGAACAAAGGGCTCGCATGCTATCAACAAGGTTCAAAGATGGAAAGAAGGGATAACTGTTTATATTGCCTTATAATTCAGGGTGAGTGACGTCGTATCTCTAGTTTCATCTAATTACACAAACTTGGAGCTGACTTCATTTTCTTAACTTGATTTTTAAGTAAGCATTGGACGCTAAGTGTGGTCAACCTAGAAGATGAAGTTATCTACTCATTCGATCCATTAAGACGTCGACTACTTAGCGATGAAGATTGAAAGAATGTTGTGGAGAGGTAAGTGTGAACGAGTTTTGGCTATCATGTTGTGTTTTTTAATTCTATTCATATATATGAACTTACTGTTTGTTGTTATGTTGCTGAAGTGCTATAAAAATTTACAAGTCTCAAATGGATAAACCTGCCCGGGATTTAATCTCATGGGTTCCAATGCTGGTATGAGATGTAGTCCTACCTTGTTCAGATTTGATACCAGTTTCTTGCATGCAGAGTGTGTCTTGAGTGCACTAACATGTTATGTCTTGTTCTTAGGGTATTCCTGAGCAACACGGCAATGAAGATTGTGGGTTCTTCATCATGCGCTACATGAAAGACATATTTCAAGATAAGAACCTAGAATTTGTTTCAAAGGTAAATATAAGAGGACAGTGAACAGATTAACCAACATTTTAGAATTATTGATGATCATATTATAAGTCTTGTTGTTTGGTTTTATTTTCAGTGGAAGCTAAGCAACAATCCTCCCCTTCAGTACACTGAAAAGGAAATTGATGAAGTAAGGACTGATTGGGCTAGGTATGTCATGAAGTTTCATGCCAAGTAGGTTTCTAGTGGTAGCCTAGCTAGGTTTTGGATTTTTGGTAGTTTGGTTAGCCATAACTATTTTTGTTGCATATGTTACTGGACAAACTTTATATGTTGGCAAATTGACTTCAGAATAGGCATATGCAGGTTTTAGGCTAATTTCGGCAACCTTATGTAGCCGAGTAGACTATACTAGCCATTTTGTTTATATTGGCTTAACTAGTAGGGATGATGAATATTTGGTTGTCTCTATATTGTGAATGGATGGATTTTGAATTGGTTAATATCAATATTGGATGGATATGTTTTAATTTGTTAGTTTTAAGAAATGTATTGTATATCGCTGTGACATTGCAAACAGAAAAAATTGTCTATCAACCACCTAAACAATGGTTTGTAAATCGGAAGCTGAAAATTATTGTCTGATTCTCAGAATCACTTTACAAACCAAAACGAAACCATTGTGTATATCGGAGTATCACATTACAAACCAAAACAAAACCATTGTGTCTGTCGGAGTATCACATTACATCACAAAACAAAACCATTGTCTGAAACTCACAATCACAATGGAAGCCATAACGAAACAATTGTATGTATCTAAGAATCACAATGGAAGGGAAAACGATACCATTGTCTGTAACTCATAATCACAATGGAAGCCATAATGAAATAATTGTATGTATCTTAGAATCACAATGGAAGGGAAAACGATATCATTGTTTGTAACTCAGAATCACAATAGAAACGAAACTAAAACAATTGTCTATAGCAGATGCAGATAACAAATATCAAACACAAATATGAAAATCCAGAAACGACTGTGGCTTAAATCAAATACTGACAATACATAAAGAGAAAATAAAGTTGTGCAAAACTAATAAAGACAATACTTCTTATAAATAAGTGTCTTCTTACAATGACAGAGACAATATTGCCCAGAAAATGCTATTGTACAAGATTACATAAAACAATTCTTTATAATAAAGTAGCATTGTCTTTCCCAGCCTTCAGACAATAAGTCTTTTTAGTCCTACCATTGTGCATAAACTATTAGACAAGTTTTAATTTGCCCTTGTCTGAAGCGTATATGAGACAATTGCTGGATAGACAATGGTAAAGGTACCTCATCAGACAATGCAAAAAACCCATTGTCTATTGAGGTTTTTGGCCTAGTGTCAATGTAACGATTAAGGTGCTTCAAACTCCCTCCTACTCAAATTTGGGTGTGTCAAATACGGCAGCATACTTTTGTTTCAGTTTTTGAATGGATGGGTGGATAGGATGGACTTGCTTGGCAGTTGGTGTGGGGTTAATATGTAAAAGAATAGCCTCTTTCTCCTTCTTGAGCAGTTTGCTCATCATCTTGCAACTCACGATTGTTGACTGTGGTTCAGTTTGGTCTTGTAACCAATATGTGCTTCCCCTTTCATGAATTTCAACTTCATTGTCTCAACATCCCAAATCATATCCCCAAGTGTTTTCAACCAAGACACACCTAAAACCACTTCACATCCAGAAATGGGAAGCACATAATAGTTAGCAAAAGTTAATTGTTGTAATTTGAGTTCAACTCTTACCACTGCTTGTGTAAACATCACCTTCCTACTAGCCAGTCTTACCCGGATAGGGTTGATAGATTAGACTAAGTGTTTAGAGGATTGGATGGCGGTAAGGATGCACAAAATTGTGCGAGGCGCCCGAACCAATAAGAATATGCACTTCTTTACCAATAGTGGAGCAAGATGATTCATCACCCATAGCTCGCAGCTCAATATCATTATCCAATACTTCATCAGCTGGGGCTGGCGATTCTAGTTTTGCTTGATCATTAATATGCAATTCATTGATAGGAAGTTGTTCTTTCTCTTCCTGTACCACCTCCATAACTATGAGGCCTTGACCACGGCGACAATTATGTCAGGGACAAAATAATTCGTCACAAAAGAAGCATTGGTTTCTAGCACGACGTTCCTCATACTCTGCGTCCGTCAACCTGTGATTTCTTCCTACATTAACTTCCCCATGTTACGGTTACGCCCTTGGAGCTGGGGCAAGAAAAGCTCTAACTGGTCCCGTTGCATTCTGCATCACGTCATTGCGAGCAGGGGCTAATGGTTACTGTCTATATTGGCATGTGCTGTGAGAAGCGGACCTCAGATTAAGCTCTCTAGCTTCGAAGATTTTGGTAAACTCAAATGCAGTTTATAGAGTTGTAGGGGACTGAGCGCGTACGTCTTCTCGAATGCTCTCTTTAAGTCCCCCTTGAAAGAACGAGAGTAAGGCTTGGGGCGTAAATCCCTGTGCTCGTCGAGCAAGGCGAGTGAATCTGTCCATGTAGTCTTCCACATAAGTGGTTTGTGTCAATCGGCCAAGTGCTGCTTGATAGTGCACCAACGTATGAGAGCTAAACTCACACATTAATAAATTAGCCAGCCCTTGCCATGATTGCGGATACTCATGTCGGAATAAGTATCATCTATTAGCTGCCTTGTTAACCAGATGCATAGTTGCAATAGGCAGTTTTCGCTCCTCCGATATATGATAGAAATAGAAGTACTACTCAGCCTTATTGAGCCATTCCACCCCACCTCCCCAAAAATTACTGAGTTTTAGGCGGACTTACCTCATGGATGGGAGAGCTGGGTCAATGAGTTGAGGTTATGGCTGATACTGGTGAAGACCTGGATGGTATTGTTGGTACTGTGGTTGAGGTGGAACTTGATGGATTTGAGGGTTGGGAGCTTGTGATGTTTGTTGAGTGGTTGTAGTAGTAGCATATGTGGGTGTACTCTGGATCTGAGATGAATTATTGAAATTAAGGGAGGTCATTGGGGATTGAAATGGGGCATGTGAGTACTGACTTAAGGAGTGTTGTACAGACAAGGAGGTGGGGTTGTAGGCATCAGTGTAGAGCATGGTGTATGGGTCAGTGGTTGAGGCTAGGGAGTAGTGGGGGTATTGCTGATAGGAAGGAATCATAGGCACATGTCCCAAGCTTAGATTAAAAGGCTGGGAACCAAAGTTGGTGTGCTGGAAAAACTAGTTAACATGTTGTTTTGCAAGAGCCCCAGCGTTACCCAAGCTTGTCTCACCTCTCTCAAGCGCCATATTCTTACCTCGAAGAGTGTGGCCTTTAGAGCTCGCCATCGAGGTATTCTCCCCAGTAGGAAGCACATGGGTTGTGGTAGGAGGACCATCACTAGCATAACCTAGTATCATCTCTCCTTCCATGAACGGCAACGGGTGGTCCCGCTGAGGTTTGGTCACACCGTCATCGGAGTTGACAAGAGCAAAAGCTGTGGACACACCTTTGGTGGACGATGACGACTCCAAACGAGCTGCCATATTTGAGGACTACATCGGTGAAGGCATCGAGCCGAACTGGATAACCCCAGTTCCAGACCTATTATTCTGCTCTCACATAGATCTGAAACCCTCAGCTATCTCAGAGCGCAGCGTAGCTAGCTCCTTTTGATGCTTAACCTGTGAGTCTCTCAAAGCAGCGATTTGAGCCGAGTTCTCTGATAACTTAGTTGTCACCTGGTCGTTGTGAACCTGAAATTCGAATTCCATATATGTGTGATGAATTGAATTGCATAGAGGGACATTGAGTTCATTGGTGGCTATATATGGATTATCTATTTAGTTCGAAGATCTTTTCTCCTCCCAGCATGCTTGCGAGGCTCATCGGGGCACGAAATGACCCTTCTTGATTGACACGAGATGGTCCTCCTTCATTGGCGCTAGGCGGGCCCGAGATCACTTGTGCAGCTTCCCTCAACCTTCGTGCGAGTCTCATCACTTTTTGACTATTGACCAACAACAGTTCGATACTATATGTATGACAATTGTTATTATAGACATAAGTAGAGGTGGAGATCTGAATCTTTTTATCCTTGGTGATGACGAAGGTTGTGGGTTTTCAAGTTTATGATTTGGTGGTGGTTGAGGGTTTACCGGGGGAGTTATATAAGAGGGTTTAGTCAATTTACCTAGGTCTCGACAATTTTTTTCTAGATTCTGGAGTTGAGGGCGTCGATAAATTGGGCTGTGATGAATTGGGAAGAAGAAGTTACGTGTTTGACAGAAGGAAACTAGAAGGATGAAATTACCCTTTGAAAAGATGATAATTGCGAATGATTAACGATGTTATTTTATCGATTTTAGGTTGTGTTTTTAAAATAATATACTGATTTGAAAAAATAAAATAAAATGAAATATACTAAAGTTCCGAGTCGCTCAAAGTTCATGTATTGTTCTTAATTTTTCCAAGAATTTAACCCAAAGAATTAGCACAATCTCAAAGTAAAAATTTTTATTTGACACAATGTACTATGATTTTCCAAATACTCATTTAAGAAATCATGCCAACATGTCAAGCTAATTTTATTTAATTTAAGGGAAAAAAAGCAAACGACACTTAACTTTAAACGTTTGGTTCTTTTGTAAAGTTCACATCTGACTTTATGAAAATATCATTTTGATCTATGAAATTCATACTCCGACCTAACATAATTTTCTAAAACTCATTAATCGTTAAATTTTCACCTGATAAAAAAAAAAAACAATTGTTAAGCAATAAAGTGGACAGGTGTAGGACTCTTAGAGCGACACATGTTATTTTCCCAGGAAAAAAGAAGAAGCTCGTGTAGTTCTATATAACACTCTGGATCTCTCTACGTTAGACGGGTGGAATAAAAGACGAGAGAATTGAGCGATAGTTGCTCTCTCAGCCTTTCTGAGAGAGACACAGAGAGAGATGACTCGGGGAAAGCAGAAGATCGAAGCGCAGAGAAAAAATGCGGAGAGGAACCAGAAGCCTAAAGGCTCTCAGTTCGAGGCCAGAGCCGTTGCTCTCAAAACCAGCTGTCCAATCTGCAAGGTCATCGCTTTGATCTCAGCTTTTGTTTTCAGTTTCGAATTGCAATTCTTATGCTTTGTATTACTCAATCGCTCATGATTATTACTCATTCGAAAGTTTCGGAGTGTATTACTGATTATATATATCTATTAGTACGTTATATCTTTAACAAGTTGTAGGCCAATTTATTAAGCTTAGAGAATCTGTAGAGGAGTGAAAGCCGAATGGGAGTAACTCACAAAATCAGCATGTGAGATATTGGTGGTGTTTATTGTATAGGATATTGATAGGGTTTGTTATCTCTAGAATATATAGGTTGCTCATTGTTTGTGTGATTATGCACTCCAAGATCAATGGTGTCGGCAGAATGTTGGGTCTGTATTCCTCCGATTCGTAGTGATCAAAAGAGCAATGATGGTCCGATGGTGGTTAGGGGTGGGTTTAAGAAGGGGAGGATAGGAAAAAAGTGGGTGGTACATGTTTTGAAGTGGTATTGTTTATTGGTGTGATGTAGTTTAATGGTGATATTCGGCAGAGGTGTTGAGATTGTCTGGCAGTGATTGGTTATGGGTCTGATGGAAATTAGGTTGGTTTGTGGTTCTGATGTCACAGTAGAGAAATTTAATGGTGGATAATTTGGGGAGGGTCGAGTGTAGGTGGACCGAATTATTTCGAATCCTTGTTTTACTTTCATTTGATTATGTAGTGAGCATCTGAATTTCAGGTGTTCATGTGTTGTCGTGTATGGCTCTGTGCGTTTATGTGCCTTATGTTTCATGTGGCACTTGCAGTGATCAAATGTTTTCTCTCGTGAAAATTCAATGAACCCAACTCCTAAGTTATAGGTTTCTGAGCTGCTTTCATGGTCTAATAGTATGCATTCATTTGGGATATCTAAGGAATATAGACTGGAGATGCTCTTGGTAAAAGTACAACAGGACAGTGAAGAGACTGTATGAGGAAATAAAGTTAATGATGGGATAATTTGGGCAAGTTCTAATTTCCTTCTGATGAAGAATAGGAACTGGAGGAATATGATGAAATACCAGAGAATTATGGTTGATTTTGGGCAATATTGACTAGACATAGGACTGCAAGAACGATAGAAGGCATCCTATACTTGGGCCATTATATCTAGGAGCACTGGCATACCTTGATGGTTAGTACCACTGGGTCTGAACAGATAATATAAGGAAATAAAATAAGTGACAGTGTATCTTTGTGAAGAGCAATAGGAACTGGAGGAATATGACGAGTAATGCGGTTGGGATGATGCTAAGACATTTAAATAGACATATGAATGCAAGAATCATACAGGGCATACTATCATTTAGTTATTTTGTAGTGAATGCAACATTCCCCATGCTTCCCAGTCTTTTTTTAGAATATTTGCAGTAAACAAAGAGTTCTTGTTTAATTTCTAAAAGGATGAAAACTCGTCCTATCAGCTACCCCCATTTTATTTGGGAGTATCATTTACCTTGATGGTTAATGCCACAGGCCTGACCATTGGGACTAAGATCCCCTTCATCTGTTTGTTATTAGTTTCTATAGAGAATGACTAGCTGACACCTAACTTCTGCATTCATTTACAAGCTGGAGGACTGACTCACAGCCCTTAAAGCTACAGTAACAGAATCATTGAAAGAGGAATGACACAACTTTGTACCTTGATTCCTCCACTATATGACCTTACAATTGTCCGTTTATTCCCCATCTGGCAAGATGACCATTATAATAGCCAACTCCCAGAATTTGTCATGGCTTTTGCCTTTCTCCTTCCACCAACATTGTAACCTTGTACTTGCAGAGACATTTGTCTGGAGGACCCAAGGCCATTTCAGCTTTTCTCTGGTTAAGACTTGTAATGAAAAACAGATAGTACCTCACTTCTATCGTAATAGATAGATTTAAGTTGTTTTCCAACACCCATTGATACATTTGAGGGACCATTTTGACCTATTAATTTACTGACCTCAACCTTAACCTTGCCGAGTAGAATGAATAGTAAAAATAGTAGCTGAATATGATCAACACTTGAGGGCAATACCATTAGGTAGCCATTGTGGCTCCATGCAGTAGTACCATCGTTCTCTTCAGCCAACGTGATTGATTTTCCTGTGTCAATACGCACCGAAGGATAGAGGGGTAGCAAAAAGCGGGACTGAATGGTTCAAGGTTTTGGTATTTGCATAAATCATAATGTTACTATTCTAAAACTAGGAACATTTAGTAACAATATAAAGTAGTGTTTCTCTTAATCCGGCCGTACAGTTTCCCTGGAGTGAATGACCTATAACCTCATCAGTAGAGGTGCAGGAATACAAGATGTACTTAAAGATAGGTGTGTTGGGTTTGCCTGAACAAATAGATACGTAAGATGTTGCGGCCTGTTTTTGGAGCCCTGTGAGCAAACGGTATTTGGCCGAAATTGGTGGTGGTTGTTGTTTTCTTATCATTTTGACGATCACTTAAATTATATTCTCATGTGGGAATGGCTTATTATTGTAAAAGCTGAATGTCAATTGGTTAATCACATGCTTTAGAGGCTCTATATCTGTTGGGACTAGATTGTAAACTTGTTAAGGACGCCTTTTCAGTTTATGTGCACCATAGTCTGACAAAATGTGTTGTTTCCAGGCACAACTTGCAAATGCAAAGCAACTTGCTGATCACTATGCATCCAAACATCCCAGAGAACAGCAACCAGCTGAAACAGAATGATCTCTTTCTTATGTGAGAATGATGGTAAAAAATAGTCAAATATCCTTGGTTATTGCTGTTTTAGAACAATGTATCTCAATAAATTTGTTATACATCTTATATGAAATCCTCCTGTTTGCGAACCATTGTATGACTATGAAGGATAGCTGATACCATTGTTACTCTCTCTCTCTCTCTCTCTCTCTCTCTCTCTCTCTCTCTATATATATATATATATATAAATATTTGTTACTCCTTATATTTTGCTCTATAAAACAGTTTTATCCCTCATTTTTCAAATTAAACAATTTAGTTCTTATACTCTAATTCTCACACAATAGGTCCAAACTAACTATTTAACCCCTCATATCTTTATTTCTTTCTTTTTTGGTTTTCCTCACTTTTTTTCTTTATTTTTTCTCTCCAAAATTAAACATTACTAGTACAAATGAATCTTCTGAACATTAGCGATAGCAAAGAACAAAAATCAATCTTAAATAGAGAGAGAACTCAAAGAGCATTAAAAAGAGAACATAATAATGAAAAGAAAAAAATTAGAAAAATTTAAAAAGTGGAGGAATTCAGGGGTAAAATAGTTAATATGGACATATTGTATGAGAATTAGAGAGTATGAGGACTAAATTGTTTAAATTGAAAAGTGAAGGATATAACTGTTTTATGGAGCAAAGTATAAGGAGTAACCAAGTACATATATATATATATATATAATTTTTACTTTTCTTTTCAACTAGTTAAACCTTTGCTTTGAGTTTTGGTAGTAGGTAGATGAACATGATTCTGAAATTAAGTTTAAACCGAAGACTGAGTCAGTACGAGGTATTTAGTCTGAGTCTACTGAATTGTTGCGAAAATTCTTCTATGCACGGTAGTAGAGGTACACCGCATGTTTTAGAGACACGTGCCTATATCAGAGCCATTCAAATGGAGCTGGAGAAAGAGCTCATATAAGCCGTAGATTTAGAGTCACTTTTCCAACAGTCAACGTGAGTATGAATAAAAAGAATTGGAGATAGACCAATGAAATAGCCGATACAAGATGAATTCTTCAATGGGCAGCAAATTGATGTGTTTACAATTATAACTTATCCCCAATTTCGAATTGAATCTGAATCAATGCAAGACTAAAGCTGGTGATTTCTTTCCTTTTTATGTTTTGGGTTGGTCGGGTTAATGAAAGTGAAAGGAGGATAGGAGGACCAAGCTGGCACGAATCGGATTCGAGAAGCCAAGCGGTGCATGATGTCAATCGAATTGCTCAAGTACTCTAGAGGAAGTAAGAGAGGAAGTACATGTCGAACTGTCGAAGCGAGAGAGACTGAGAGTTTAGGGTTTAGGGATCATTGGGGATGGCTCCTTCCAAAAGATTGCAGTACGAGAAATCGAATTTTGTTACAGAATGTAAACTAGCAAAGGAAAGCATTTCTCTCTGGGCGGTTCCATTCAAACAAAGAATTTCCAGACTCTCTATATGGCCCAAGTCGTCCGGTAATTTCTCAAGCTTCGAGCAATCCGAAAAATCAAGAACTTTCAGAGATTTTAAGCCAGATACACTGCTTGGAAGAACCCTAAGGTTTGTATCCGAATAAGTCTTTCAAGGAATCCAACGGATGAATCAACCTCGTACAGCTGTATATACAACCTTCAAGATTCAAGTATTCAAGATATGGACAACCACTGAATTCGAAGTTGGGGGTCATGAGAAGATTCAAAGACTGACTGAGGTCGATGCGTTTCAAACTGTATAAATACTTGTCTAACACCGTCACTTATTCCTCCAATCACGTGTGCAGCACATGGCCGTGTACATGCACGGCTGTGCACACAAGACTCTCCGGAATTGTTGTGATAGCGACCGAATAACGAACCAGTTGACTTGCCAAAAAACAATGCTAGGATAACCTTTACAACGGAGAAAATGCAGCACGGTGGAGTAGAGTATCCTATCTCTTTGAGATTCACCAAGTGGAGGATTATATATTATGAAAAGATATTGCAATTTGGACTTGGGACAAATTGCAGTTTTTTAAAGAAAGTCAATAGACAATAACAGCTCAAGTGGTTGTTATAACTAAAATCAAATTTGAATGGATCCTGGCTTCTATACGCTTTCCTATCACACTAAAATTTTAACGTATTTGAATAGCTACTGTGCCTTTAAAAACAACAGCCTACTTCGTTTGAAAGCCATCCTAGTATCCCAAAGAAAAAAGGGCCAAACTGAAAAAAATAGCAGAAAGAAAAAGGACACATTGGAAAGCAAGTAATGGCAGAATATGCTGTTTCCACTGCTGTGGAAATGCTCACACGTTGGTTAGTTGAAGAAGCAGTTCTGCTGAAAGGTGTGAGTGAGGAAGTTCAGCATCTTAGAGACATACTGATGTGGATGCAAGGTTTCCTCAAGGATGAAGATGAAGATGCAGATGCAGTGCAAGAGAAATCAGAAAGGTTTAAGGCGTTGATGTCGCATATAAGGGAATTGAAGTGGCATTTGATGCTGAAGTGCTAATAGAAACTTACATCTGTGAGGCAGCAGCACAAAGTTTACTGAGTATAGTCATGAAGCCAGTACATCTACACCAAATGCATGGAAGCATCCAAAATATCCAGGCTAGGATGGAGCACATCTCACAACAAAAGGAAATTTTCGGCATAACTAGCATGAACAATCAGGAAGGAGCTGAATCACTGAACTATACAAATGAAAAGTTGCGATTGTGGAGACAGCCGTCACCAAAGATTCCAGAAGATGATTTGGTTGACCTTGTCGAAGACACGGAGGCCTTGATAACACAACTGTGTGCTACGGAGAGGAGCCGTTGTGTAGTTTCTATTGTGGGAATGGGAGGCTTGGGCAAGACCACTCTGGCAAAGAAGTTGTACATTCACCCTCAGCTTGGGAACCAATTTGCTTGTAGATCCTTTGTTTATGTATCTCAGGAGTACAAAAGAAGAGAAATTCTACTGAAAATCATTGAAGATGTAAATTGTCCTCGTGATAGAGTTTATTCGGATGAACTTAAACTAAAAGAGGAGAAGATGGTAGAAATGCTTCACAGTTTCCTGAAAGATAAGAGGTATCTGGTGGTTCTTGATGATATATGGAAAAAGGAGGTTTGGAATGGTCTTAAAGCAGCATTTCCTGGTGGCGTGATGGGCAGTAAGGTGATGCTCACCACTCGCTCTAGGGATGTTGCTGTATATGCAGATCCAGCGCGCATTCCCCATGAGCCGCGGATGTTAGAGAAAGACGAGAGCTTGGAACTGTTGCTCAGGAAAGCACTCCCAGTAGTGGATGATATCCCCTCTAACTTGCAGGAACTTGGAGGAAGAGAGATGGTGGTTCACTGCGGTGGTCTGCCTCTTGCAGTAGTTGTGCTTGGAGGATTACTGTCCACGAAACCGAAGACCACAGTGGAATGGAAGCGCGTGCTTAAAAATATCAGCTGGAATTTGATTAGTGCTGAAGATCAAATCCGTGCAATCTTAGCCCTAAGCTACATCGACTTGCCTTTCCATTTAAAATCATGTTTTCTCCATTTGGGTCTCTTTCCCGAAGACTCCTCCATAGAGAAAAACCATCTGATTCGATTGTGGGTTGCAGAAGGATTCTTACCACAAGAAGGAGAAGAAATTGAAGAAGGGGTGGCTGAAAATTGCTTGAGTCAGTTGATTGATAGGTGCATGATCCAGGTCGGAGCGCGAACATATCTTGGCAGCGTCAAAACCATTCGCATTCATGATCTTCTCAGAGATTTCTCCATCTCAAAGGGGAGGGAAGAAAACTTCCTAGGGATATATACAGGCCAAAAACAAAAATTAACAGCCTCCCTACAGTCAACCAGATCTCGAAGGCTTGCCATCCACGCTGCATATGATGGGTATGCATTTCTAAACCCGTATATCAATTTACGCTCCCTCCACTTCTTCGGTGAAGTTTATGAAAACATAGACTTTACTTGCAAGAATTTTAAGTTACTGAGGGTCTTAGACATACTATATTGCAAGACTAGGCATTATAGAAGGAGATCTAGTAAAGTTGGGGACTTGCTTCAGTTGAGGTTTTTCGGACATAGAGAAGAAACTTATGGTTCAAGTCTGTCATCCTTGAAGAACCAACAAACACTTGATATGAGATTTTCTGGTCATTATAAGATGTTCAAAGAGTTGAAGATAGAGAATCTGAGACATTTACTCTTACCTGAGACGCATCCAATTGATTTAAAATTGGGTACTATGATCCACTTATAAACCCTAAAAGGCATAGAGGGCGGAAAATGGATAGAAGATGGTTTGGCCAAAATGGTTAATCTTCGACGATTGAAGATAAGAACACTATCACGAGATGGGGTTAGAGAGGGTTCCAGAAGGACTGAAGTCATTGACTACTCTTCAGGAATTAGATGTATATGATTCACCTGGGTTTGATGACATGCTTCGAACTAATGAAGACCTGATCGAATTCACAAGAAAATACTCGATAAAATTAGTGCAAAGATACGAGTCATATGACTACAAGTTTAGAAATTTTATGAAATGGTCTTCATACCATTGACCCCGTCCCTGTTTTTGTCAATGTATATGTAGATTCTTTATAATTTGGGTAATGGAAGGGAATGACGAATATGCATTTGGTCATTATTCCTGTTGACAGTAGCCATAGAGTGGCTACCCAGGCCCCCAGACCCGATGTCAGGACTCCTGGACCCGGCGCAGGTCCGGGCGCAGAGCATGGACACTTACCCCCGCTCCCGGGTATGTCTTACTTGTGACCAGGGTTCGAGAACCGGGGGTGCCAACTCCTCAAACAGGAGCCGAAACAGCCCAGCAATATGTACAAAAAGGAGCCAGTCCCACATCGAAGGGTGAGGCCAGTTCTCACGCCAGACAGCCTATATATGAGTTTCAACTACCCTTATTAATAGGTAATCAATACTTCAACTACCAATTCTCGCTTAAATTATCAGCTTATCCCAACTATACTGACTTAAGCATCGAAGCGGAATAGACCGGCCCCTCCCGGTATTCCTTTAGTTAGCAGGATTTGCAGGAAGGAATCACACCAAGATCCACTGGTCTCTGTGAGCCTACGGATTCAGACATAAATAATTAGCGCCGTCTGTGGGAAGGGTTCTAAGAGTTACGTGGCAAATATGTCTGGAATTACAGAAAAGAGGGAAAGAAATCCATATGAGGACCGGCGAATTCTGGAGCCGGTGCTTGTCAGAATCCCGGGCGTGGTGCAGGAGCAGCCTGCAGGTGGCAGCAGTCAGAACGCTACCACCGACCGTGATCCGGACGGTACGGTCAATGAGTACGACAGAACTGCGCGCGGGAAGGGCCTAGAGGTATACCACCAAGTCTTGGGCCTGAGTGCCGCACCAGCGTCTCCCGGTGCTCCGAGCAGAGAGGAAGACAGGCTGGCCGGTAGCAACAGCCATGACGATGTTTCCAGTCCCGACCAGTACGATATGGCAGGAGAGATAGAAGAGATGAGAGCGGAAGTCCGCCGCTTGCGAGCAGAGAGCGAACGGGACAAGGCAGAAGCCAATGTCCGGCATCAAGACATGGAAGCGGTGAATGACGCACTGGTGGCTACCTTGGAAAGAGGACAGCAGCGCAATGCAGCTCTGACAAAAGCATTCACGCCGTCGCCAAAAGAGTCCCCACACCAGGAGGTGGGACAATCATCGTGGGGAGAAAGGGACACCGGCGTGGCGGGAGAGGAGTTCCCGACAAGCACAGTGCCACCAGAGATCGTTTCGGCCCCTCGGCGGGCAAGCGGTTCATTCGAGGATGATACCATCAACCTGACCGCGCGGGCACTCTAAATACTATCTGACTCGGTTTCCGATATGAAGGCCCAGATGGAGGCCAATGAGAGGAAGGCTGCGAGACCGCCGGAGAGCGCACGGTTCAATGAGCGAGCCGGGCCCTTCTCACCCCGGGTTATGGAGTCCAGAAGGTTAGGCACCCAAAAGTCACTAAAGCTGACGTACTCTAGGGCCGGCTGCCCGTACCAGCACCTGGACAACTTCCGATTCCAAACGTGTGCTAAGGGTTACTCCGACGCCGTCTGCTGTAACATATTCCAAGAGACCCTGTTCGGGGAGGCACTCAGCTGGTTTTACGAGTTGCCGGTGAATTCTATAGAGGCATTCGAGCAGTTGACTGACAGGTTCGTAGGCTGGTTCATATTAAGGGTCGAAAGGGCCCGGAACTCGACTGTTCTCTTTAACTGTCGGCAAGCAGACGGCGAAGAGCTGAGAGATTTCGTTAACCGTTGGCAAACAGCCACTGCCGGGGTCAGGAACCTGGACAAGGGGATTGCCGAATCGGCTTTCAAGCAGGGTCTTCGACCCTGAAAGTTCTCGTATGCGGTGCGGGTGGAGATCCCGGAGGGTTACGATGAACTGATGGCAATGGCTATCAAGCACGCTCAGGCGGACCACGTAACTTATGGGAGTTGCCAGCACAAGAGACGGCAGGAGGAGCCGGTACCTCCGAGGAAGTCAGAAAATAGCAGCAGGGCCAAGACCGAGGAGCTTCATCCGACAAAAAGCCTAGGAGTTGGGTAAACCAGCAGCGCTGGAGAGACAACTTTGACACCCCCCAACGAGGTGGAAAGCCCACATCCTACCAGCAGACCCGCCCGCTGGCAGTTGTGCCAGCAGGACGACAAGAGGTGTTCTCCACCTTAACCTCTTCTTAGGAAGATATCCTGCATGAGAACGGGAACAACATCCCTCCGCCGCCAAAGAGAAAGCACCCAAAGGGGAACCTGACCGGTAAATACTGCTCCTACCACGATGAAGCCACCCACCAGACAAATGACTGCATTGCCTTGAAAACAACAATAGACGGACTAGTCCGCTGCGGTAACCTACGGCGGTATCAAGGAGAACCCGGCCTATAGGGACTGTACGAGATCGGGAATTTTGCCCCACGACACCAAGGCTCGTGTGACCGGTCGAAATCTTACCCTCTCGCTCAAACCCTGCGCCTCCCCCAGTTCAAACCCGTAGAGAAGCTCAGCGGTCTAGAAACTTGTCAGCCCGAGTAAAATGCTAATTTTTCCAACACAATTAGCTAGGCATTCCAACCGGTTCGTCCAGTGTAACACAGGGTAGCCAAGTCGTCTATTCCAACTTTGTTTTCAAGTACAAAGGGCAAGTCATTGATAGCCAAGTCAAGAGCAAATTGAAAAAGGCATAACACAGACTCAGGAAAAATGTCCCTTCATTAAAAATAGCAATGTTTACAGGGGACTATGCCACCGGCAAGCAACCCGGTGGAAGTGGAAAAAAAAAAAACGGGGTTAAGGAGGAGTTCATGAAGTATGGAACCTGCTAAGGCCCCTCCACCTGCTCCGCTTCTCCAGCAGCCGCCCCTTCAGCCGCCGCTTCTTCAGTAGCCGCTCCTTCAGCAGCCGCTTCGTCCGCTGCGTCTCCCTCGGCCCCGGTCGGATCGGCTTCTCCCTCCAGACCCTTTTCCGCTTCCGGCCGCGGCGGTAGTTTTGAGACGTCGAGATAGCCCTTAGCCTTCCAGTCGTCATAGACATCGGCTATCCCCGCCTTTCTTGCCCGTTCCAGCAGGTCAAGAAGTTCATCAATTTGCTGATACTTCTTAACCGCCCGCTGATCCAGCTCCGGGTCCCAGCCCCATAGCAGGAGCCTTCTCCAGCCCCGATGCTCCTGTGCCGGTAGCAGTAGAGCTAGAGGCCGTGGAAACCTTGCCTTGGGCGGTAGTGGTGCCACCACTGGTCAGCTTCAGCCGCTGAGCCAAGCTCTCACCAGCCGAGCGGCAGGTGAACGTAACAAGCGCGGAGGCCGACATCTCCCGAGCCCTCCTCCTCTTTTCCCCCAGATCAACCTGTAAGGAAGAAGATCAGGCGGCAAACAACGGGGTCCGGGGAACAATAGGCAACGGTCCCAAACGGTGGGGAATCTTTGTAGCTCCACTCGGGGGCTTTGACGGCCCACCGGGAGTCGTCCGTGATCCAGACACGACGCAAGTCTGCAGCTCTAACCAGCGCAAGTATGCGACTCTGTATGTATGGCGCAGTTGGTAGCTCTGTACGTATGGTGCAGTTTGCAGCTCAAGATGGTGCAAGTATGTTACGATGTGCGAATGCTAGAAGCGATAGGTCTTAGCGACGCTCACACGAATGCAAGGCACACTTCGACAACCGCGCAAGTATACAACGACCGGTGGCGGACGTAAGTTTGCAGCAGGGTTGGTGGTTGTTTGCAGTTTGTGGAGGCAGTACGCGTAAGAGATTTGCTCCGGAGAGACTTTGCAAGATTTGTGATGCGCAAAAGCTTGTGTGTTTGTAAGATGGTTGTGAACCCTTTTCAAATTGTATAAGAATTCTTTATATAGAGAATGCAGAACGCCTATACTTGCGTATCAAACATAATAGATTCTGAAATCAATTAGGATTCAATTACCTTAAACCACCTCCTCCTCGGATCCCTAAAGGAACCCCAATTCCTTTCTAAGAAGGAAAGACTTAATATACATCAGATTATTCTTTAATAAATAACCTCTCGGGCCTCTATCCGCAATCTCGGACAAATGTCAATTTAGGCCCAAACACCAGGAAGGCAGGCGGGTTATCACCGGCTTATAGTCCCGGGCGGAAAAACTCACACACCCCCGGGCTTTCCTCTTCTTCGAGTACGTCAGCCGGTACAGGGCCCGAAACTCGTTCATGATAGGGAAGCTCATATGACAGAGCTAGTAGAGACAACTTAGACTCATTAGTTGCCTCCACTGGTTCTTGGGAAGCTATGCCGGTGATATCTTAATGGCACTAAGCAAGTATTGCACAAAGTTTGGCAGCGGGAGAAAGAACACATGTCGGAACTGGTCCTTATGAATAACAAACCAACCTTCCTTCGGGTTGCAGGCCGACTATCCGCCGTGCAGAGGCCGAAGATCTACCTCTCCGGGAATACTCCACCTTGCCCGAAAAGAGGCAATCTCCCCGGGACTTAAAGAGCTCTCAGGCTCGTCACAACCTATGGTTCCATCTCCGTCCACAAGTGTGTGGCGCGGTGCGCTTGCTGGGTGGGTAGTGTCCAAGGACACTCCATAAGGAGCATCCTCCTGTCCTAGCGACCGGGACGATGACGCCTCACCGGCCAAACGGGCGATGGCATCTGGCCCCGAGGACGAGGAGGCAAGCCAGCCCTCCATCCTCTCCTGGTCGTCCGTCACCGGTCACCTGGCGGCCGATTCGGAGGTTTCACTTGAGCTCTTAGAATCCATGTAACCTAGGGGAAAGAAAAAAAAACTCCTATGGCCGGTCAGCAATACAACTTAAACAACGGCCGTGGGGCCGCACGAAGCGTGTAACGCCTCAGCACAGCTCCACAGCGACCACAGGGCTTATCAGCCGAAAATTCCCAGATCTCGATGAGATTCTGTACCAGCGGGGTCACATCCAAAGGGCAAACCGAGATAAATCCAGGTGCCAGTTAGACCAACCCACAAACAAGACAAAAAGAAGTTTCAGAATCACAAGGGCAGAACTCACCGATTGGTCTGTAGACGACGGAAACTCAACAGCTGGAAAACATCGAGCAATTCTGTTGAACACGCTAAATAGGGGAACAGTGGCTTCCTGTGGCTTTACGCGAAAGAGGCGTTAAATGTGGAGACTGGCAAACCTCCAATCATTACGAAATTCCAATAACATCCTCCTCCTGGCCGTTACCAACCCAGACAATGATACAGTGGTATCAAGAAAGGCGATTGCTTGATGAAAGCAGATGGCGAGCAGCAGGGATTGATGAAGCCCTCAATATCAGCTTTGCACTTAACCCCAAAAGGGGAAACAAGTGTGCTCTTATGCCTTTAATCTGTCTTTGGAATCCCTCTACCAATGCCTTTGATTTGAAGTTTGGGCAAGCCAGTATTACTTTGTTAGACATGCATGCTGGTTTAGGATTTCCCTTAGGCAGAAAACCCTTTAATATGGATGATTATCCTGAAGCGGATGTACCCTCAATCACCCTTCCAGAACCCTCCACTCGGAGTTGGCAAAGCTGGATAACAAAATTCCGAGCCTACAAGGATGATATAGGTGGAATAGCCTTCTTAGATTTCTGGCTCAATAAGTTCATGTTTTTTTTCAACCGCCAACAAAATGACCAAAACCTATAGCAGAATGGCTGAAATTCTGTATGCACGCAAGGAGATTGGCCTTGCCCAAACTATGTTAGCACATCTGTATCGGTGCCTTCATACTTTGTAAAAGCTTTGACCGCAAAGTCATTGAATAGATTGAAATTGCAGAAAAACACATACATTGTCTTCCTTTATAAATTTAAATTGGACCACAGGTATTGGTCTAAGGGTTGAATCGAGATTAAGTAAAGCTCAATGAACCTCTTTCAGTTTCACTGTAAAAAATAAAAATTCGAAAAATTTAGAGAACCAACTCTAGCGAATGGCAAACGCAAGTTTTTTGATATTGCCCTATGTTGCCCCCCAGTTTACTTTGGCTGAGGCGAGTATGGAAATGTGAAGCAAAACCAAGAAAACTAAGTGATGTTGCCCCCCAGGCGAGCAATGTTGCCCCCGGGTTCCTCTCAAGAAAACTAAGAGGATTGCCCCCCAGCCTCAACCATAGCTAGTGGGTCCTCGTATTCCCAGACACTTGGAAAATATTTCTTGAGATGTCTGCCATTAATGGGATTTTTGTGGACTTCACCATCAATGTCTCTGAGTTGATAAGCGCCCTTTCCGATAATCCGGTTAATGACAAAGGGACCCTCCCATTTGGGAGACCACTTACCACGATGATGGGAGCCAAAGCTCACATGCAATAATAACCCTACAAAAATATCGTTAGTAGTATGAGCAAGTAGGGATCGTTCTAGGCCGGGGATTAAGGGTACCTGAGATATGAAATTGTTAGACAAACATATATACATATATACATCACAAACGTCACATATGGGGGTAATAATAGGATCGGCAGCAATGCTGCTCCTACACTAGGCTCGGCAATAAAAACAGAAAATAAATCATAGGCTACTATATACAAGTGATCATCATCTCTCACACAAAACAGTTCACATAAAAGACTCTTTAACAAGGTAAATTGCATGCAAGAAAGTAAGAAACAAGTATTTAGCATGTTCAAGACCAAAATTAGTTTCGACACAATTAGAGCCTCCAGCAGTTTTCCAATTGTTAGACTTCTTAAATTCTTAGAAACTACTCCAGCGTATGACTTCTAAGGTGATGCTAATCCGGTTTTACGCGTTTTAACATTTAAGCATATGAGTCTTAATCGAAGACAAGCAAACAAGTAAGGTTGTCATTCTTCTTATTTAACTTGCAAGTTCTAAGGTTTATTAGACTTAGGTGAGCAACACAAAACAAACTACTCCAGCGTATGACTTATCCGTGTTACTCTATCACATGAAACCTAGCACTTAGAATTACATGCTAATCATAACTAGTGTGTCGGTTTATTTGCCCTAACCTTAGTTCTAACCAATTTTAAGTTTAAACATGCGAAATACCACTGCCCTAATTATCAATGCATACAAAAACACACAAGTTAAAATTCAGGAAAAACATACATAACATATCATATTCGGTTCATACAAAGTTTCAAGAAAAACCAAGAATCGAAACAAGTTCGTACAAAACAACCAAACATAAATAAATACAAAAGCCATAGGGGAATGGATCACACTTTAAGAACCTTGAAGACTCCTCAAAGTGACTAGATGGATCGGCTGCTGCTCCTTGGTGTTCGGCAAGAACAGAAATCGGCAGGAAACCAAGGTGGAAGGAATTCGGCAATATGGTGGTGGTGATGATGGTTCGGCTAGGGTATTTAGGTATTGGTGTTTTGGAAGACTTGGTAGAGCTTTAGGCTAGTGTATTATGATTGAGATGAGATAGCTTTTAATAGTAGAAAAAGTGGGGGTTTATATAGGAGAGGGGTGCCGGCAATCCCTTAAGCCAACAGGAATTCAGAAAACCTAGTTCAATAAGGTTTTGCAACCTTCCTTTCTTAGTCCAATTAGGTTTTCTTTTCTGAATTTTTCTTCAAGGCTTGGGCTTCACATCTTCATGGACTTCTTATATGGTCTTGGACTGAAATTGATAAACTTTGATCCACAAAAAATGCATCACATTGCCGGCAGCCTGAAGTTGCACCCGATCTGCCTCAAATCGGCAGCTTCTCCTAGTTTGACTAGGAGACTTGATTTCTTCATGTTTTTCTTTGATGCCATGGCCAAGTGTCGTCCTTCTTCCTTCTATATGCTTGGGATGTCTTCAAAAATGCTCTTGTACATCATATGGTCCATCAAAATGAAGCACTTGTGAAAAGGAAGCAATCAGTCCCTGGAATCGGCAGCTTTGACCTTGTCGCAGTAAATCCAGCATATCTCCACCTTCGGAGCTCCGATTGATGCGATTCCAAATATCACGTAAACTAGACACATATGGCCATCTCCCCATGAAATATCTCGGCCAAATTCCATGCAAGTCGTCGGGAATGGGAATTCGAAGTTGGGGCAAAGTCCCAGGAAAATCCTGTAGCCCCTGGATTGGAATGTTCGGACTGCCCTTTTGCAGCCAAGTTTTGGGTGACTTCCCGAACTCCGATTAATCTGAAATTTTAACACAGCATTCCTCAACATATGAATATTAAGCACATAAAATTTCGTAGAATTCGGACAAGGATAGATCATAAATTTGCTCATCTCAAAATCAAGAAAAAGACATATTTTGCAATATTTTCCAGATTTCTCAAACTTAGTCATTTTTCGGATTCTTAACCATTTTTCACCAAAACTCTACCAAATGGACACTAACTACATTACGACTCTATCTTAGACAAATAAGGGTTAAACAAAGCATAAACGAGGGCATAAGCATATAATATCGTCGCACATTGTGCTCCTATCACACGACCTATGTCGCGCTCGCCAAAGGGAAGTACTACTTTCCAGACTAAATCGCCTTCACCATAAGACTTGCCCTTAGTCCTTTTATCATAAGCTCTTGCAACCTTCTTTTTTTCCATGATTATATTCTCTAGAGCTTCTAGTCGCCTTGCATCCAGGTCTTCATGTTCCTGAAACATAGTTTGAACATAGTCATCGCCAATCAACTGAGGCTGCTCTCTAACCCAAAGGGATTGCACATTAATCTCCAAGGGTAAGACTGCATCATAGCCGTACATCAGAGCATATGGTGTAGTCCCTGTAGGAGTTCTTTTAGATGTTCGGTATGCCCACAGTCTAATTCAGTATGCCACGTCCTTGGGTTATCTTCAAGCATCTGCTTAAGAATGGAGATAATCACCTTGTTATTGGCTTCTGCCTGGCCATTAGATTGGGCATAATATGGGAAAGAATGGAGAAATTGAATACCATATCCCTGCAGAAACTCTTGAGTCTTCTCTGCCATAAAAACTGCCCCCTGTCCGCCACTATACATTCAGGAATGCCATATATGCAAATGATATTCTGAAATATAAATCGGATAACTATAGAGGCGTCACAATTTCGGATAGGCACTGCTTCAACCCATTTAGTGAAGAAATCTGTACCAATTAACAAATATTTATGTTGGAGGGATGAATTGGGGTGGATTTCTCTAACAAAATCCAGTGCCCAGCCCCTAGCAGGCCAAGGCTTGATAATAGGTTGCATGGGTATATTGGGAATTCGTTGAACTGGCCCATGAACTTGACAATCAATGCAACCCTGCGCAAAACTGATACAGTCTTTAAGAATAGATGGCCAATAATATCCGTATCTACGAATAAACCACCTCATCTTTGGTCCACTCTGGTGCGAACCACAAACGTCAAGGTGTACCTCTCGCATGAGCCTTTTGGCTTCTGTACCATAGACACACCTAAGGTCAACACCATCCTCACCTCTACGAAGTAACTCATCGCCCTTAAGTAAATAATTGGTGGCAAGGTATCTGATCCGTCTTTCCGACGGTGCAGAGGGGTTCTGTAAGTATTGGATGATCGGTTGTCGCCAATCCATATCAATTGGCTCAACTGTAGCAACCAGCCAATCGTCCCGTTGTTCTGGTCGAACGGCAAAAGATGGTAAAGTTCTCCATTCCACTTTCAAGATTCTAACCTGAACGCCTTAAGCCAGGCTAATGCCTGTTGCTAATTATGCCAATTCATTAGCCGCAAATTCTCCTCGCGATGGACATAGTCAAGCACCACATCAGCAAATCGTTCAAGTAATTCTGATGCTCGTTCCCAATAATGTACGAGATGGAAAGAAAGACATTTATATACTCCAATGAGCTGGTTGATGACCAATAAAGAATCACCATAAACTTCAATCTCCCTAGCGTCATATCTAACAGTAATTCCAACCCAATGATTAGCACCTCATATTCTGCTTGATTGTTGGTGCAATTCCATTCTAATTGAAAAGAATATGAGTGCTTGGTTCCAGTTGGGCCTTGGATACAGATACCTGCACCTGCCAAGGTGTCAGTACTACTGCCATCAAAGTATAGTATCCAAGGTTGAGTCCGGATCATGTCTACATACCAGCTTTGGTCTGGAATCTCTTCCTCAAGAGGATGATGGAGCAAGAAATCAGCAATCGCTTGTCCAATCATTGCCTTCAAAGGAGCATATTGTAATGAAAATTCAGATAGGGCTAAAATCCACTTACCAACCTTACCTCTCATGATAGGTTTAGTAAGCATATACTTTACCAAGTCCGTTTGAGCTACCACAGTAGTGGTAAAGGAAAGCATGTAATGACTGAGTTTGATACCGGCTGTTTCTGCACAAACCCGTAGGCCTGGTAGAGACTGGTGAATCTAGATGTGATCTCCTCCTGCGAACCTGCTAACTAAAGGGAATACTGGGCGGGCCGGTCTTCTCCTCTCCGATGCCTAAGTTAGTACAGTTGGGATGAATAGATAATTTAAGCACGTATGATAAGCAGTTGGAGAGATCAGTTACCTATTAAAGAGGGTAGCTGAGGCCCTTATATAGGTGGTCGGGCGTGAGGTCTGGCCTTACTCTTCGATATGGGACTGGTTTCCTTCTGTTCGCACACAAAAGGACAGCTCTGGTGGCCCGTTCGGCAGGCTGGCATCCCCGGTCCCCGGGCTCCTGGTCACAAGGTAGACTGCTGGACCTCAGGTCCGGGCGCTGGTGATCCTGCTCCAGGCCTCAGTCCGGCCCCGGATGCACTGGCTGCGGGTCTGTGGGCTTATGTAGCCCCTCTATGGCTACTGTCAACAAGTCCCCCAAGTTCCCGGTCAAGTGCAATCTTGAATGGGGACTTAATATGTCTCGCTCCTGTCCCACAGACCCGCAGAGTTACCGACCCAACAGTACCCAATCCCCCAAGTCCGCATTGAAGATTGGGCGTGATCGGGCGTTCGGGCAGAGAAGGCGTGGTGATGTGAGTACCTATTAATGATGACGTGTGACAGTTATGAGTATACTTGCAATACTGATGGTATTGTGCTCAAGTGTTGTCGTGCCATGAGTATGGAACGGGGTGAAACCCGGACAAGTGCATGGGAGGACAATGTAGCGTTGAGATCCGCCATGCAATAGATATGGAGCGGGGTGAAACCCGGACGAGTGCATGGGATGAGGATGTGGCGTTGAGATCCGCCATGCAATAGATGTGGAGTGGGGTGAAACCCGGACGAGTGCACTGCCATGTCGGAACGAGTCCCCCAAGTTTCCAAGGTAACATTGTTGCCAACGGTGGGGCAGGCCGGGAGTAGCCCGGTGGCTCGGCTCAGCTTGTGTTGGAATAAGCGTGGGGCAACGTGCCTGCGGGGAGATTTGTTCTGTGTTAGGGAAACAATCTGCCCGGTGGGGTGGCGTAGAGATAACAAGTCTCGCCTTGGATCCCCATATTTATCACAATTCAGTGTGATGCAAGGTTTTTAGCCTGCTGGAAAAGTTTGCATGTATTAGATGTAAACTCTCCCGGGTTTATGAAGCCCATGTGTTTGAAGCCTTGAGTTGTTGCTGGCTTGTCCTTGCCCGCAGGGGTGAAGGAAAGTGGCGAAACCGGTGGAATGCCACTTGAGCCGGTTGGATGGTACCTAACCGGTGAGATGCCATGGAGCCGGTTGAATGTTACCTAACCGGTGAGATGCCATGGAGCCGGTTGAATGCTACCTAACCGGTGAGATGCCATGGAGCCGGTTGAATGTTACCTAACCAGTGAGATGCCATGGCCCTTGGGGAAGTGGGGGGGGCTTGACGCCTTGGTTCCCGCCCCTATCTCCCTTACCTGCCTCTTGTAGGCGGGACAAGTGACTGACATGCATTTAAGGAGGAAGTCCATCAGTCCAATCAGTTATGATGGCGTGGGAAGGTTATCGATGCTGGGACACGTGTCAGTAGGGAGCGATCTGAGATGGAGGGCCTGGATTCGCAGGCGCTTGACTTGCCCTGATTGAGTGTTTGGGGGGATTACAGAGGTACCTAGGGCATCGGACCTGTCTATAAAAGGCCTCCTTTGTCTTCATTATTTATGTTTTTGCTCTTGGCCCAGAGAGAAGAAGAGAAGGTTGGAGAGGAATCCGGCGAAAGCTCTGTGGAGGTACCTCGCGATATTCGTGCTTCAAGCATTCTGGTTCTTTGCCTACCATTGCTCGGTGTTTTCGTAGGACTGACTTTCCTCGGTTGTGCATAGTAATCGGTAAGTCTTGCTTTCTTTGCTTCGTGTTTTTTCTTTTTGGTTGGTGTTTTGCGGCGGGGGGGGGGGGGGGGGGGGGGGGGGTGCTCTGTCGCCGACTGTGAGTCATTTTGAGCGGGGCGTCTGCGGCAAACTTGGGGAGCAGCCGTAGAGGGTGCTGTTCTAGCTTATTGCTGACCAGCGGTGGGGTTTTGTTTACTTCCCCTTAGGTTAAATGGCTTATGCGAGCTCTGATGGGGCTTCCAAATCGGCCGACAGGCGTCCCGTGGTGGACAATGATGAAAGATTGGAGAATTGGCTCGGTTCAGATTTCCCGGAGTCCGAAGCCGCTGACCGCTCCCGGGGCGGGGTCTCGTCTTCCGGGTCTCTGGGTTCTGAGGGCATCCCTCACGGTGTGCGCTTTCCTGGCACTCCGCCCATGAGCTACACTATCGGGAGTGGGAAAGAGGCTGTAGTGTGCGATGAACCGGAGGGTACTATGAGCCCTGCAGAGATTGCCGCCTTCCGGGAGACGTGGAATATCCCTGATGAGGTGGCGTTACGGCCGCTGAATCCCGGAGAATCGGCCTATAACCCGGAGGCGGGTTGGGTTGCTGTTCACGGAGACCAATTTCGCCACGGGTTCTCCCTCTCGCTGCCAGACTTCGTGCAGTATATGTTTAGCGCTCTGCAAGTGTCTCCCGCACAGCTTCCAGGGAACTAGTGGAGGCAGTTGCTGAGCCTCGGTTGTCTGTACGAGCTGTCCGGGATGAGCATGCCAACGGTGAACGAGTTCCGGGCACTGTACAGACTGTCCTTCTCGAAGAAGAAAGGGTGCCGGGGTTGTCTGACCTTTAGCACCCGACACTTCCAGCCTATCATCACCCACCTGCCTTCCTGGGTGGACAATAACTGGAGGAAGAAGGTGGTGATGGTGGGTGGGAAGTGGCAGAAAAGGAGCAGGATGTACCGGGTTCCTGGTGCCTTCCAGCCCCTTGGCGACCAATCGTTTGTACTGTCCGAGTTGGAGCGGGATAGGATTATGACGATACTCGGGTGCTGGGACGATCTTGAACGGAGCTCCTACAACTTCATACGGCGGGAGGTGTTGGAGTACTGCTGTCTCGGGCGGGATCCCGGTGCGTAGCAGGGTTTTAGTAGTGACGTTTCTGCTGACCAAGTTGATACTAACCCTTTGCTTGTTCTGCAGGTGCATCTTCCCGGACGGTCGTCAAGCCCGGTAACACACTATCCATAGACGGTGAAGACCTTGTCTCGAAGCTGAAGGAGAAAGGGGAGGTCGTTTCACGGACCTCGGTAGATGAGGAGTCTGGCCGGCTTACCGCTCATGCCGAACCGCTGGCCCTGGACGTTGCAGACGATGCCTATGCCCTAAGGCTTGATAAGACTCACCCCGCTACGTCCAAGGCGGGACTCGAAAAGGGCAAGACCACCGAGAGGCCACCAAAGGTTCCTGGTGGGACGAACAGGATTCCGCACCGATCGGGATCGGTCCCGCTTGTCACAAGGGTCTCTCGGACAGGCGCACAATCTTCTTCACCGGACGGCCAGGGTGAGAAGAGGCGGAGGATCATGGACGTCCCTCCCTCCGCGCTGGTGACGCTGACTGGCCGGTCGTCTGGTTAGAACTTGGCGAAACGGCTCAAGCTGGTCAGCGGTGCGACGAGTTCCGCTGGGGACAAGGCCGCCGCTGCCTCAAATTCTGCCGGTCAGCAGAGTCGCCCCGCTCCTACGGAGGAACAGAGGGGAGGTCCGGAGAGTCCCTTCGTCCAGAAGCTGGCGGCAGATGTGGCTGGCCTTGGTCTGGATAGGCCTGGGGCCGTTGGAGCCTTGTCGGGGGAGAGTTGATGCAACCAAATGCTTGCACAATTTGTACCTGCAAAATAATCTCATACATATAATACCCTTCTTGTGTCGATTATAGTATTGACAAGTAGGGATCGTTCTATCCGGGGAAATCAAGGGCATTTAATTTCATAAAGCATCACATAATAATATGGGGGGATTTGAAATTGTATCTAATATCTACTGAAAATTACGAAAATAAAATCTAAATTAATATGAACATATGATCAACATCTTTCACACATAACACTACACACAAAACTCACATAACACATAACAATTTCACACAAGGTAATAATATAGCAAACGGCAAGTATTCAAGATTAATTTTAGTTCCAATTTAATTAGAGCCTTCGCGGTTCATCTAATTAGCAAAACTTCTTAATTATTTAGAACTAGCTTTGCGCATAATCCCAAACATAGTATTAAATAGTTTAAAGACACTTCGCGTAGAAATTAAACCAAGAAACACATAAGCACAATGAGTCGAATTGGAGACATATTAGCAAGTATGGCGTCACCTCATCTCACATCGATATGTAAATTTTCAGAATTACTCTAGCCCTTAGAACTAGTACAAGGTGAATCAACTTTATGTTTATAATCCACCTCATATTATATTCGACAAGTGAAACCAATACACAAGGTTCAGCCATGATCAAGGCTGCCCTCATGCATCGATTTATATGCATATGAATTCAGAAAATAAACCAAAATAAAATCAAGAACACATGCGACTTCAACTATATCATAAACCCTGATTAATTTCGTCACATGTTATGTTCAGAAATTAAACAAATAGAAAACCAAAACACATAACAGAATTTCGGAAATCCAAAGTAAAATTTATAAAACCAAAACAACATACATCAATCTATTCAATCTTTATAGACAAAGTATTGAATTTATACAGAAAATATAAAGCCATAAGAGATGTTCGAATTACACTTTTGAAGAACCTTGCAAGACTTCAACAAAGATGAATTCGGAAAAGGGAAGATGGTGTGAATTTGATGTAGGGGAATGGTACGGCTGTTCTACTTTCTGTTGATAGGAGCACAATGTGCGACGATATTATATGCTTATGCCCTCGTTTATGCTTTGTTTAACCCTTATTTGTCTAAGATAGAGTCATAATATAGTTAGTGTCAATTTTGGTAGATTTTTGGTGAAATGTGCTTAATTGTCCGAAAAATGACTAAGTATAAGAAATCTGGAAAATAATGCAAAACATGTCTTTTTCGCGATTTTGTGACGAGTACAAATATGATCTATCCTTGTCCGAATTCTACGAAATTTGGCGTGCTTAATATTCATATGCTGAGGAATGTTGTGTTAAAATTTCAGATCAATTGGAGTTCGGGAAGCCACCCAAAAGTTGGCTGCAAAATGGCAGTCCGGGCATTTCAATCCAGGGGCTTCCAGGATTTTCCTGGGACATTGATCCAACTTCGAAAAATCATTCCCGTCGACTCACAAGGATTTTGATCAAACTATTTTATGGGGAGATGGCCATATGTGTCTAATTTATCTGAGACTTGCCCTTTTTTGTGTTTTCTGTTTTTGATGGACCAAATGGTGTACAAATGCATTTATGAAGATGGTTCAAGCTTTATGAATGGAAGAGGAAGACACTAGGCCATGGCATTGAAGAAAAACATGAAGAAACAAAGTCTCCTAGTCAAACTAGAAGAAGCTGCCGAATGGGGCAGATTTCTGCCAAAGTGAAGAGCTGCCGGTTTGGGGCATTTTTCGATGGACCAAGACACATCAAGTGAAGTCTAAGATCATACAAGAAGTCCATGAAGATGTGAAGCCCAAGCCTTGAAGAAAAATTCAGAAAAAGAAAACCGAATTGAACTATGAAAAGGAAGGTTTCAAACCTTATCCCACTAGGTTTTCTTTTTCCTTGTAGAAGAAGGGCTGCCGGCAATTACCCTAGTTTCCCCCTATAAATACCCAACTTTTACACAGAAAAAGGTGTCACATTCCAAAGCAAAAATCTAGCCAAAGCTCTACCTAAATTTCCCCAAGAATCCTACACAAAAACCCTAGCCAAAACCACCTCCACCTCACCAAAGTTTCCTGCCGAAATTTTGTCCCCTTGCTGCCGATACCTTCACTGCCGAGCAGCAGCCATCCGAACACCATCATCCACGGATCCATACACGACGAAGTCTTCAAGGCTTCTAATGTGTGATCCACTCCCTACTCTTGGCTTTGTAAATTCTTGTGTAGTTATGTTAAACTTTGTCTATAAAGTTAGCATGAATTCTTGGTTTCAATTTTTATGTCTATGTATGAATTGGATTGAAATTTGGTTTTATGATTTGCATGTCAATTTATTTTCTTCATCTTCAAGTAAGGTTTTAGATGTAAGAATATGGATTGCATGTTAAAAAGTAAGGGAAAGATGTAATGAATTAGCTAATAGGGTAATCGGCAAGAACATATGTTAATTTGGTTTTAGGGTTTTCTTGACTTATTCTTTAAATTCGTGTGCTTAAAGATTAGTAATCTATGTAATTGCAATATGTAGGTTGTTAATCTCATTAGCCGAAATAATATGGGTTAAGTAATCTTTAGGGTTATGTTAATTTATGTTGTTTTCACGAGGGCTAGAGTAATTTAAATGAACATGCTTGTTAATAAGAAGTGGTGACGCCTTGCTTATTTAATTTGTTTCCGATTCAAAAGATTTCGTGCTCAATTACTATGCATGCTTGTTTTCATCTAGAGGAGTTCTCAAATATGTTTAGTACAATTTTAGGGTTAGACGTAAAGTTAATCTTAAATACCTATGAAATCTCGGTTAGTAATACCTATAGGGAGCTAACCAAATCGGAGTTAAGTTGAGTCTAGAACATTTTAACATCTTGCCGTGAGTCTTGCTTGCTAGTTTGTTATGTATTTTGATTGCTTTCGTGTTAGTGCTTTGTGGAAGAATGTCGACCAACCTTGTAAATAGTAGACTTAGGATTTATTTGTCAGCATTTAATTTCGTGTCATTTAGCATTAGGGCAGCTTGCTGCCGATCACAATCCTTCCCCCATGAGTGACGTTTTTGATGTATATATGTGTGAATATTTTGACTAACAATTACATAGTTCAGGTACCCTTAATCCCCGGCTTAGAACGATCCCTACTTATGTCTATACTACTAACGATTGCAGGGTTTATTATTGCATGCGAGCTTCGGCTCCCGTTCAATTTTTGGCGCCGTTGCCGGGGATTATAAAAGCTTGTTTTATGTTATTGTTGTGTATATATGTTTGCTGGAAATTTTTGTTGTGAAGTTGTAAAAGTTGTAATTGTAAATTTATTTTGGGGATTTTGTAAAGTAGAAATATGCTTCGGCATGTAGAGTTTAAATTTTGGAAGTTGCATGATGTATAATGATGTATGTTGGTAATCACTTAGTTTAATTTCTAGGGAGTTGATAGTGTTGTGTATGTTTGAGTTTATTGTAGTTTCTAAAGTGTAACATGTAGGTGAAGCCACTTTTGTTGATCATAACCAAAACCCTTCATGTGAATGGTGCTATGTCGGAGGCCGTTTCTATGTAGATTGGGAAACGCGGGATACTTCCCCCCACGCATATAAGCGTTTCTTCGGTAATAGTATTACTTCCATGAGGTTGAGGGCGGTTTTAATCAACACTTGTAGACTGCTAGGGATCCGTGTTTGTTTTACAAAGTATGGGGAAGTTATTATCATAGATATGGTTCTCAGGTTTGTTTAACTGGATCTCAAGGCCCATAGACTGATGTTCATTCTCGGTGAGTGAGTCGATAGGGGGTTCGTCCTCCGTGGTGTCCAACAACGAGTCCTGCCTGGTTCCTGTAGGGGGTTCGCCCTCCGTGATTGTAATGACCTTTGAAACGTAAAATCCGCACGACCTAGTCGACAGCTTGTGCCGAAGCATCACCTCACTTTAGACGCTAGAACATAACTTGACATATGTGGCCTATTTTCTTCAAAGATAAAACATGTTGTGTGGTTCAAACTCTTGAGGTATATCGGATTAAGCATGATACTACCGGGGGCTGTATCAGTCCATTGCACCGTTATCTCCTCTGCTCCACGTACTTCGAAAGTTAGAACAAATTTAAAAGAAATTAGACTTAGCGATTACATGCTCATGAACTTTCCGATTTTTGATCTATTGTTGCCGAGCCATACTTATATTTTGCCGAATGCCATTGTACTTTGCCGTGTGCTATATATGTGTTGCCAAGTATGGTTTTGTATGCTATTGTTGAAATTTGATGTGAAATCGCCAATGCCGTGGCTTGTAATGATGTATATTCTTGTCTTCTATTTCTTTACGATGTTCTAACTTGTTTAAATGTTGCAAATTTCAGGAATAATGCATGTCCGAATCTAATATTTGGACAAGAGATCTTCAAGGCCGTTTGCAACGTTTAGATCAAGAACTCGCTATTGCTCGTTTTGTGCCATTACCGCCATCGTCACCAACCAGTTCATCAGTGTCATCATCATTGCCGAGTTCACCCCTAGTGCCGTCAGTATCTGAGTCAGGGCCGAGCTCACCATCGTTTGTTTCGTCGTCGTGTGATCTTCAGAATCCTGAATTTGAAGCTTTTGCCGAATTAGAAGAAGAAGAAGAGATCATGGCATCAATCAGATCACAGAATGGTCATGTTGCTGGAGCTGGAGTTGCTCCTTCTAATATTACTTATCCTCCCTTGGAAACTGACAAGACTGGAGAGATTGAATTGAGGAGTGGATTCCTCCATAAGCTGAAATCGTTTTATGGGATGCCGAGTGAGGATCCTAATAAGCATCTACAGTGGTTTAACTTCACCACGGAGTCCATGTGTCCAAGAGGGACCGATTTGCAACACTTCAAGATGAAGGCATTTCCGTTCTCATTAGAAGACCAAGCAAAGGAGTGGTTGTTTGAGGTGCCTAGTGGTCGCATTGTTTCGTGGAGTACTATGATGGATGAGTTTTGCTCAAGTACTTTCCTGCTTCACGTATCACTGATCTGAGGAAGCAAATTACAAGTGTGAAGCAAGCCGGAGATGAGACTTTCTTCGACTACTACAAGAGGTCAAGTCCCTAGTTTCTTTGTGTCCATCGCATGGCATTAGCGATGGGCTCTTGCTACAATATTTCTATGAGGGATTGCGCGTCATGGAGAGAGAGTTTCTTGACTCGGCGGCGGGAGGTAGCTTTTTGGAGTTGAACGCCGGTGCGGCAAGAAGTTTGTTGGAAGTTCGTGCCTTGAACAACCAACAATTTGGCATGGCACGAGGCAATGTGCAAAGGAATGAAAAAGTGCATGAGATATCTTCAAGCTCAAAGTTAGAAGAGAAAGTGGACAAGCTTACCGACTTGGTGAGTAATTTGATGAAGAAGCGTGCTAGTGTCTGTGGAATTTGCACCGAGGGCCATGAGACCGAACAATGCCCTCAATTTGGAGTTAGTGAGGGAGTTGAGGAGTGCAATGCAATTGGTTTTCAAGGAGGCCAACGTTTTGGAAACTTCAATCCAAGGTTCAATGATCATCCGAACTTTTGATGGGCGAACAATGACAACGTGCTTAGGGCACCTATGCAACCGAGAGAGGGAGGAGCACCGTTTGCTCCGAGGCCACCATTTGTGCCTCGGCAGCCATATATGCCGAACCAAGGAGCTTATGGGGCCTTGCCGAACCAAACTCAAGGAGGGCCAAGCCAAGGCCAAGCCGCACCTAGCAATCCGAACTATGATGCTTTGATTCAATCATTGTCAAGTGCTACTCAAGCATTACTCGCGGGGCAACAAAATCATCAAAAGGACATTGGTGAGCTCAAGACTCAAATGGGCCAAGTTGTAGATTTTATGGGAAGATTTAATGAGCAAGGGAAGTTGCCAAGCAATACGATTCCCAATCCGAGGAACGAGCAAGCCAAAGTGATTCAAACTCGAAGCGGAAGAGAGTTGTTTCCTCCAACAAGTCCAAAGAAGAAGCGAGTGACTTTCAAGGGTATTGAGGAGGATGAGAGGGCTGCCGGACCTGACATTGCCGGCAGCCATACTGGAGATGCTGAGAAGAAGGATGGCGAGACACACATTGCCGGCAGCCATAATGGTGATGCCGAGAAGAACTTGAGTGCCGAGCAAGGGCATAGTGCCGGCAACAATAGTGCAAAGGACAAGGGGCTGCGCAATGAGCTTGAGTATGATCCCGCAACATCAAAGAATGAGTTATTGCCGAGCCAAGCAAGCAAGGGAGGTGTGCCATCATCAAGCGTCCCATTCCCTTCACGCTTTGCTAGAACGAAGAAGGATAAATCCGATGAAGAGGTATTGGAGATTTTTCGGAAAGTGCAAGTCAACATCCCTTTGTTGGAGTGCATTAAACAAGTGCCGAAGTATGCTAAGTTTTTGAAGGAGCTTTGTACGGCAAGGAGGCATACTAGGGAGACTCGTGTGGTGACTATGAGCGAGACGGTGTCGGCCGTTATTCAAAGAAAGTTGCCACCAAAGATGAAGGATCCTGGAAGCTTCAATGTGCCTTGTGTTATAGGCAATACACGATTTGAGGATGTTATGTTGGATTTGGGAGCATCGATCAATGTCATGCCACTCAATGTGTATCAAACGTTGAGTATAGGGCCTCTCAAGAAGGATAATGTCATCATTCAACTTGCGGATCGCTCAAGCAAATATCCGGAGGGCTATGTAGAGGATGTGTTGGTGCAAGTCAACCAATTGATTTTTCCCGCCGATTTTTATGTGGTTGAGATGGAAGATTCGCCGGTCAACAACACTCAATTGCTTTTAGGGCGACCATTCATGAGGACCGCGCGCACAAAGATAGATGTGGCCGAGGGCAACCTAACTATGGAGTTTGATGGTGAGGTGATAAAGTTCAATGTGTTTGATGCCATGAAATTCCCCAATGTTGATTTGAAGGAGGGTTGTGCCATTGATGTTTTGGAGGAGGTCAAGCAAGTTATGTCGACCTCGCTCGACGCATAGCAATTAGCGATTGAGCAAGGGGTCGGATTTGACAAGAGGGGAGAATGAATCGTGCAAGAAAACGAGAAAGAAGGGCCGGCCGAGCCAAGAGTTGCCGAGCAAGGTGCCACGGCTGAACCAAGAAATGCCGAGCAAGAGGTTTATGCCGAACCATATTTGATGGTGCCGAGCCAAAAGGAGGTTGCCGCCGAGCTAGAGGCTCGGCCCTATGCAAAGGTGTTTGATTCGTTCTTATCAATTCCAAGTGCCACAACCAAATTTCGACCAAGTGTGGAAGAGGCCCCAAAGTTAGAACTTAAAGAACTCCCTAGTCACTTAAAGTATGTTTATCTTGGAGAAGAAGATACACTACCGGCTATTGTGTCTTCAATGCTTAGTGAGAAGCAAGAAGTGGATTTGATAAGAGTGCTTAAGAAGTACAAAACCGCCATAGGTTGGACCTTAGTGGACATCAAGGGAATAAGCCCTACTACTTGTGTTCATCGCATTTTATTAGAAGAAGGAGCTAAGCCGACAAAGGAAGCTCAACGTCGACTTCACCCTCCCATGATGAAAGTTGTGAAAGAAGAAATCATCAAGTTGCTTGATTGTGGGGTGATCTACCCAATTTCGGATAGTAAGTGGATATCTCCCGTGCAAGTAGTGCCGAAGAAGAGTGGTGTAACGGTTGTCAAGAATGAGAAGAATGAGCTTGTGCCACAAAGACTTGTAACCGGTCATCGGATGTGCATCGACTATAGGAAGCTCAACGCTACAACGAGGAAGGATCACATGCCTTTGCCGTTTATGGATCAAATGCTAGAGAGGTTAGCTGGTCATTCTTACTATTGTTTTCTTGATGGATATAGTGGCTACAATCAAATCATGATACACCCGGATGATCAAGAGAAGACCACTTTTACTTGTCCATTTGGCATGTTTGCTTATCGGCGGATGCCATTCGGACTTTGCAACGCACCCGGCACTTTTCAAAGATGTATGTATGCTATCTTCTCGGATTTTATTGAAGACATTATCGAAGTGTTTATGGATGATTTTAGTGTGTATGGAGGCACCTTCGATGCATGTTTGGGGAACTTGGAGAAGATACTTGAGAGGTGTGTAGAGACAAATCTTGTGCTCAATTGGGAGAAGTGTCACTTCATGGTCACGCAAGGCATTGTTCTAGGGCACATAATTTCGGCAAAAGGCTTAGAGGTTGACAAAGCCAAGGTGGAGCTCATACAAGCATTGCCGAGCCCTAGGTGTGTGAAGGATGTGAGAAGTTTTCTGGGCCATGCGGGGTTTTATCGAAGATTTATCAAGGACTTCTCTTCAATTGCCAAGCCATTGAGCAACTTGTTACAAAAGGAGGTGACGTTTGAGTGGTCGGAGGTATGTGAGGCAAGCTTTTGCCGATTGAAGGAACTTTTATGTACGGCGCCGGTTTTGATGCCACCAAATTGGGATGAGCCATTTGAGTTGATGTGTGATGCTAGTGATTATGCACTTGGAGCGGTACTTGGACAACGAATTGAGAAGAAGCCATGCGCCATTTACTATGCTTCAAGGACTCTCAACGATGCACAACTCAACTACACAACAACGGAGAAGGAACTCTTAGCGGTAATCTTTGCTTTGGAAAAATTTTGATCATATCTTTTGAATTCCAAAGTTATTGTTTATAGTGATCATGCCGCTTTGAGATATCTTATGACGAAGAAGGATGCTAAGCCGAGGCTTATTCGATGGATTCTTTTGCTTCAAGAGTTCGACATAGAGATTAAAGACAAGAAAGGAGTAGAGAATGTTGTGGCCGATCATTTGAGTCGCCTTGTACAAGAAGAGGATCGGCTGCCCCTATTAGAGTCCTTTCCGGATGAGCAACTTTTTCGACTTGAAGTACATGAGCCTTGGTATGCCGACATTGCAAATTTTCTAGCCACACGCCGATTTCCCCAAGAGTTGCCGAACCACCATCAACAAAGAATAAGGAAGCAAGCTCGACACTTCTTGTGGGATGATCCGTACCTTTGGAAGCAATGTGGTGATCAAGTTATTAGAAGATGTGTGCCGGAGAATGAGCATCGATCCATCCTTACTTTTTGTCATAGCGAAGCTTGTGGTGGACATTTTGGAGCTAAGAAAACGGCATTGAAGGTACTTAATTGTGGTTTCTTTTGGCCTACGATTTTCAAAGATGCATTCATGTTTTGTAAGTCATGTGATCGATGCCAAAGAATGGGGAATATTGGACCACGAGATCAAATGCCGCTCACTTCTATCAACGCCATTGAGATTCATGATCTTTGGGGGATTGACTTCATGGGGCCTTTTCCTTCAAGTAAGGGCTTTCTCTACATATTGCTTGCGGTGGATTATGTGTCAAAGTGGATTGAAGCCAAGGCCACACGCACCAATGATGCTAAGGTGGTAGCCAAGTTTCTCAAGACCAACATCTTTTCACGTTTTGGAGTTCCTAGAGTCTTGATTAGCGATGGAGGATCCCATTTTTGTAACCGCACCATTGAAGCCTTGTTGAAGAAGTATGGAGTCACACATAAGGTATCTACACCTTATCACCCCCAAATAAGTGGTATGGCCGAGGTAAGTAATCGAGAGATCAAGCAAATACTTGAGAAAACCGTTGGACCTTCAAGGAAGGATTGGAGTGATCGTCTCGATGATGCTTTGTGGGCTTATAGGATCGCGTACAAGACACCGATAGGTATGTCACATTTTCGGTTAACATATGGCAAAGCATGTCACTTACCGGTTGAACTTGAGCATAAAGCATGGTGGGCGGTTAAGGCTTTCAACATGAGCATTGATGAGGCCGGTCTTCATAGGAAGCTTCAACTCAACGAACTTGAAGAAATACGGAATGAAGCTTATGAAGCCGCATGGATTTACAAGCAAAAGACCAAAGTTGCTCATGACAAGATGCTTCGTGGAAAGAGGTTTGAAGTTGGCCAACAAGTGCTTCTTTTTAATGCTCGGCTTAGACTTTTTCCTAGAAAACTTCGCTCCAGATGGATGGGGCCATTCACCATTACTCGTATCTTTCACCATGGAGCAATTGAAATTCGGAATGAAGTCACGGGGAATATATTCAAGGTAAATGGACATAGACTCAAGATCTATTACAAGCCATTCGAGTCTTTAAACGATGAAACTTTTGTCCATGATCCGCCACCACAAGCCCCCATTGCCGAATCACATTACATACCACCACCTGCCCCCATTTCACCACCACCATGTCAAGCTGCCGGACCTGCTACTGCCGGCAGCTTAAGGACCACACTGCCGAACACACTGCCGGATACAAGCCACCCTGCTGAGCCACCATCTCCCACTTTTGCTACTGCTGAACCGCCTGCCGGACCTGCCATTGCCGGCAGGGTTGACACAAGGCCACAAGAGGCCGGACACAAGGTTGACACGCCAGAGGATACGCCAGACACGGCGGAACAGAGGTCGGACACACCATCCGCTGGCTCGGACACACCATCCGCTGGCTCGGACACGCCTTCCGCTGCCTCCGATACGACGCAGGATACAACCACCTCTTCAAATGGCGAATCGGACACCTCATGCAACGGTCTTCTCATTGATCTTCTTCTTGCCGATTTGTGTTACTTTGAAACAAGATGAACACATGCAATATGAACGGTGAAAAGTCTAGGCTATGGACTTTAAACATAAAGCGCTACTTGGGAGGCAACCCATGTCGATCAAAGAAAAGGGAAGGAGCCATCACCGAGAGTTTGAATTTTCTTAACCCTTCTCCCCTTCTTTGATTTGTGATGATATGTTGGTATATGTTAGTCGATTGCATGCTTAGGAAATTCATTGATATTGTTTTGTGCTTACATTGAGAGCAATGTAATTTTCTAAGTGTGGGGTGGGGTAACGTATTCCGTTTTTATTTATGTTTTTGTGTGTTTAGTTTAGAAAAATTCAGAAAATTGTTCCACAAAAATAGAGTGTTTAATTTGTTTGTTTCGAGTCTTAGGATGCCCCTAATATGTCAATGATGTTTTTCTCCTCTTTGCATACATAGATGATAGTTGTGCATACAATATAAATTGTGAGTTTCATGGATTTTGTGCATTGGTAGGAGCATGTAGGACTTGTTGTTTATGAAGCATGCATGTTTTAGCTAGTTTATTTTGATTATAACCTATGTGAGCTTTAGAGCCAATTTGTTTTCTTCTTGAGCGATAAAAAGACAAAATTTGATAGATTTGTAGGAAGTATGAAACCTCATAATTCTTTGCATATTCGATGACTATGTGCCATAGTTTTTAATGAACTCTAGTATGCTAGAACTTACTCTTGTTGACTTTCGAAACGTTTATATCATAAACTACCTTGATTTTGAATATGATTGAATAAAGATCATTTAGGTTTACCACCAAAGCCAAATAAAGCATGAGCCCTATTGGAGCCCGTCGTGGGACACCGTAGTAAACCCCCTTTGAGCCTACAATTAGCCTTTTCTTTCATCACCCTTAAACACTTTCCATGAGCTTAGTATAGTTGTGCCTTTACCCTTGATCAAAGTGTTGGCAAAGCTTGATTTTTGAAAGCGTTTTCGCGTGTGTGGTGAAGAAGAACAAGTGTGGGGTAGACTTAGCCATAAAAGTATATGAAAAATGTATGTATGCCGTGCCTTAGAAAAAAAAAGAAAAGAGAAAAGAAGAATGCTCGGACCAAAAGAAAGAAAAAATGCCGAGAGAAAGAAAGAAAATATGAGAAATAAGGCATAGGCATAGAAAAGAAAAATTTTGTGCATGGCTATTGTCTAGATTATTGTTGTAATATTTTATGGGAAGAAAAGAATGAAGTATGGGTCCAACAAGATAAAATTTGACCCTTGGCGAGAAAACATAAGGAGATCGAGCTTTGCTAAAGGCCTTAGTGACGTCTTTGAGCCTCCTTATCCAAATATTGAATACCTCTTAGCCTAGCCCCATTACAACCCTTTTATTGATTTTTTTTTCATGATTCTTAAGATGGTTAAATTTGATTTGTGGAGATTATCTCAAGAGTAAGCATATGGTTTTGGTTCATTGGTGCATATAGTTGTCATATGAGGTTTTTCCATCAAAATTCACAAAGTGCTTTCGTTTCTTCGATATATGCAAGTCGATCACTCTTTGTAATTCATGATCTTTCGCTTGCTTATACTTATGTGTGAATAACCATGCTTCGAGAGAATAGAAGAGAGTATGCCTAGTGAGGTGATTTGAATTAGCTTAACATGTCTACATGCTTACCTTTTGTTCTTATATGCTTTTATTGATATCACATGTTCATGAAGCTTGGAATTTTCGTGCTAAGCATTCTCATGCATTAACTTGAAAGCTATGTGTACATACGAACGAGCCTGAGACAAATTGTTAGGGGCAATAGTTTGTTTAGAGTCTTAGTTTAATTTAGTTTGCTAAGGGACTAGCAAATGATAAGTGTGGGGTAGTTGATAAGAGCACAATGTGCGACGATATTATATGCTTATGCCCTCGTTTATGCTTTGTTTAACCCTTATTTGTCTAAGATAGAGTCATAATATAGTTAGTGTCAATTTTGGTAGATTTTTGGTGAAATGTGCTTAATTGTCCGAAAAATGACTAAGTATAAGAAATCTGGAAAATAATGCAAAACATGTCTTTTTCGCGATTTTGTGACGAGTACAAATATGATCTATCCTTGTCCGAATTCTACGAAATTTGGCGTGCTTAATATTCATATGCTGAGGAATGTTGTGTTAAAATTTCAGATCAATTGAAGTTCGGGAAGCCACCCAAACGTTGGCTGCAAAACGGCAGTCCGGGCATTTCAATCCAGGGGCTTCCAGGATTTTGCTGGGACATTGATCCAACTTCGAAAAATCATTCCCGTCGACTCACAAGGATTTTGATCAAACTATTTTATGGGGAGATGGCCATATGTGTCTAATTTATCTGAGACTTGGAATCGAATCAATCGGAGCTCCACGAATGGAGATATGCCGGAATTACTGCATCAAGGTCAAATCTGCCGATTCCAGGAACCTACTGCCATTTTTTGTGTTTTCTGTTTTTGATGGACCAAATGGTGTACAAATGCATTTATGAAGATGGTTCAAGCTTTATGAAGGGAAGAGGAAGACACTAGGCCATGGCATTGAAGAAAAACATGAAGAAACAAAGTCTCCTAGTCAAACTAGGAGAAGCTGCTGAATGGGGCAGATTTCTGCCAAAGTGAAGAGCTGCCGGTTTGGGGCATTTTTCGATGGACCAAGACACATCAAGTGAAGTCCAAGATCATACAAGAAGTCCAAGAAGATGTGAAGCCCAAACCTTGAAGAAAAATTCAGAAAAAGAAAACCTAATCGAACTATGAAAAGGAAGGTTTCAAACCTTATCCCACTAGGTTTTCTTTTTCCTTGTAGAAGAAGGGCTGCCGGCAATTACCCTAGTTTCCCCCTATAAATACCCAACTTTTACACAGAAAAAGGTGTCACATTCCAAAGCAAAAATCTAGCCAAAGCTCTACCTAAATTTCCCCAAGAATCCTACACAAAAACCCTAGCCAAAACCACCTCCACCTCACCAAAGTTTCCTGCCGAAATTTTGTCCCCTTGCTGCCGATACCTTCACTGCCGAGCAGCAGCCATCCGAACACCATCATCCACGGATCCATACACGACGAAGTCTTCAAGGCTTCTAATGTGTGATCCACTCCCTACTCTTGGCTTTGTAAATTCTTGTGTAGTTATGTTAAACTTTGTCTATAAAGTTAGCATGAATTCTTGGTTTCAATTTTTATGTCTATGTATGAATTGGATTGAAATTTGGTTTTATGATTTGCATGTCAATTTATTTTCTTTATCTTCAAGTAAGGTTTTAGATGTAAGAATATGGATTGCATGTTAAAAAGTAAGGGAAAGATGTAATGAATTAGCTAATAGGGTAATCGGCAAGAACATATGTTAATTTGGTTTTAGGGTTTTCTTGACTTGTTCTTTAAATTCGTGTGCTTAAAGATTAGTAATCTATGTAATTGCAATATGTAGGTTGTTAATCTCATTAGCCGAAATAATATGGGTTAAGTAATCTTTAGGGTTATGTTAATTTATGTTGTTTTCACGAGGGCTAGAGTAATTTAAATGAACATGCTTGTTAATAAGAAGTGGTGACGCCTTGCTTATTTAATTTGTTTCCGATTCAAAAGATTTCGTGCTCAATTACTATGCATGCTTGTTTTCATCTAGAGGAGTTCTCAAATATGTTTAGTACAATTTTAGGGTTAGACGTAAAGTTAATCTTAAATACCTATGAAATCTCGGTTAGTAATACCTATAGGGAGCTAACCAAATCGGAGTTAAGTTGAGTCTAGAACATTTTAACATCTTGCCGTGAGTCTTGCTTGCTAGTTTGTTATGTATTTTGATTGCTTTCGTGTTAGTGCTTTGTGGAAGAATGTCGACCAACCTTGTAAATAGTAGACTTAGGATTTATTTGTCAGCATTTAATTTCGTGTCATTTAGCATTAGGGCAGCTTGCTGCCGATCACAATCCTTCCCCCATGAGTGACGTTTTTGATGTATATATGTGTGTGAATATTTTGACTAACAATTACATAGTTCAGGTACCCTTAATCCCCGGCTTAGAACGATCCCTACTTATGTCTATACTACTAACGATTGCAGGGTTTATTATTGCATGCGAGCTTCGGCTCCCGTTCATCTGTATGGGATTTTTGTGGAGTTATTTTGGCAGAGCTTTGGCATGTGAAAGTGAGAGAGAAGAGATAGATAATTTTTCTGAAAATGTGCCGAGCTTTGGCTCTAAACCTAAATGAATGTGGAGAGAATTAAGTCCACATTCATCCTTGAATTTCTCTTTTAATTTCAGCATCAAACTCCTTCCTTTTTCTTCTCTTTGCTGTGAATTCCCTTCCTTATAGCTTTTAGGACTCTTTGATTCTTCCCATACAAGTTTCGGCATTAATTCATGCATTCCTTTCTTTTTCTTCAGCATTGAAATCTTTCCTTGTCCTTGTTGCATTTGAATTTTTTTCCTTCCCGATTTCTTCATTTAATTTGCTTCCAAAATTCTTCATTTATCTCCTCTTTAATTCCTGAAAATAATAGAGAAAAATATATTAATAAAAGAAGATAAAATGTAGCACAATTTATGATTTGATAGATTCCTGATTTTGTTAGGATTTCCTGGTTCAACAAGGAGTTCTACTTTGATTGAAACTCTTAAAACCTTCGACGTTTTGAGAAACGTCGAGAGATTGTAGACTCCTAAACCGATTAGGATTCCTAATGCAATAAGGAATCCTACTTTGAATCAAACTCTTCATAAATCATACAATATTTGACAATTAAGCTCTTTTCTCCAAAAACTCCGCCCAAGACTCTTGACTCGACCAAACGACTCTATATTACAACAATAAGAGTTAAACAATTGCATAAATGGGGATAAAACACATTAAGAATGTCGCATATTATGCTCTTATCAAGAGCCGCCAGAAGAGCAAGGAGTCGGTCCTCCGGGTAAGAATTGCTTGGTGCCACGGCACCGCTCATAAGTTTCGTTATTTTTGTTGTTTGCTTAGCCGGCTCCCTGTTGTTCTGTAGCTACTGTACAATCTGTACCAGCCGGACCCGAGTGAGGAGCTGTCGGAGCTGAAGAGGCAGGTGGCCGCTCTGACAGGAGCCCGTGAGCGCCTAGAAGTTGAGAAGTCCAGGCTTGAGCGGGAGAAGGTCAGGCTTGAGGAGAGGGCCAAGAAGCAGGTGGCCAAGCTAGAGGACTAGATCCGGAGCCTCGAGGAGGAGAGGGAGCGGGCTGAGGAGGAGAGGGCCGAGCGGGAAGCCAGAGTGGATGAGCTCCAGGTGGGAGCTACCGCTGTGCGTGCCGCAACTGCCGCTGCGGCTGGAGAAGAGGACCCAGAGCTTTTCCAGCGGGTTGTCCTCAAATATCACGATAGTGATCAGTTTCTTGAGCTCCTAGAAAAGGCTAGGGAGTCGGGTATCGCCGATGCCTACGTGAAGTGGGAAGAGAAGGGGTACCTGGATACCTCACGAATGCCGAAGGCGGGGGCCGATGACGATACCCATGGCAGCTGGCGGAAGAGGAACATCCGGAAGGGGATGGCGGGCTTCGACCATCTGTACCCGCTAGTGAGGATGTGGTGGCTCCATCTGGGGAAGCTGGTGGGTTGCCCGCTGAGGAGGGAGGCGCGGCTCCTTAAGATTTTTATTTTGCCCTCTTTTTTGTAAATCTGCTGGAACGTTTTTTTTTTTGTATTATACCCTTTGGATATACACTTTTGTACCGGTGGAATTCCTTGGATTTCTCTCAAAATAGTTGGCATACAAATCTTATGATGTTTCGTTGGTTGAACCGTTGATATGCCAAACTAACTGCTTGGAAATTCTGGCACCTAACCCTTCACCGGGTCCGGGCGTGCTTACCAGCCCTGGCCCTGCTCCCGGTCGGGATCTGCTCTTCTTTCCCCTATATACCGCTGAAGCTGACCGCTGTTAATCAAACCCTCCACCGCTGTCTTGAGGGCGAAGCAACTGTTCGTCCGATGGGTAGCTTCATCGTGATAGGAGCAGTACTTGCCTGTTCGCGCCTGGGTAAGTTTCCCCTTTGGGTATTTGCTCCTCGGCGGTGGGGGAATGATGTTCCGGTTTTCGTGCAAGATGTCCTCGTATGAAGAGGTTAGAGTGGTGAAGACCTCTTGACGTTCTGCTGGCATGATCGCTAGGGGGCGTTCTTGCCGGTACTGCACCGGCTTGTGGTCGCCCTGGGGTTTGTCATGATAGGGCTTCTGCTGCGGTTGGTTCCCCCAATTTGTGCCGGGTCTGCTTGGCTGGGCGCCTCGGTTCTCGCTCCGTTGGCTGGCCTTGTTTTCTCGGCCGGCCGGGGGGTGCTCCTCCCGCTTTCTCTTTAACAGGTGTTGCCCATACGTTTCATGATCCGCCTGAGCGTGCCTGATGGCCATCACCATTAGCTCGTCATACCCCTGCGGGAGTTCCACCCGTACGGCGTAGGAAAATTTGCCTGGCCGAAGTCCCTGTTTGAACGCCATCTCGGCGATACCCTTGTCGAGGTTCCGAAGCCCGGCCGTCGCCGTTTGCCAGCGGTTGACAAACGTCCTTAGCTCCTCGCCAGGTGCCTGTCTGCAGTTGAAGAGGATGGTTGATGTCTGGGCTCCTTCGACCCGGAGGATGAAGCGGCCAACGAACCTGTCGGCCAGTTGCTCAAACCCCTCGATGGAGTTTGCCGGCAGCTCATAGAACCAGCTGAGCGCCTCTCCATATAGGGTATGGGCAGCCGAATAGCCCTTGGCGCACGTTTGGGACCGGAAACTATCCAAATGTTGGTATGGGCAGCCGGATCCTGAGTACGTGAGCTTTAGGGATTTCTGGTTACCAGACCTCCTTGATTCCAGAACCCGGTGCGAGAAAGGGCCCATGCGTTCGTTGAATCGCGCGCCTTCCATCGGCAGCGCCGCCCTTCTCTCGTTGGCCTCCATTTGGGCCTTTAGATCCGACACAGAGTCGGTGAGTATCTGTAATGCCCGCTTGTAAATCTGAGCCTACCTGCCAAAGCATGTTTTGGCCTTGTACCGCTTGTAAGTCTCCCGTATGTGTTCAATCAGAACTGAAAGCTCCTCTGGGGTCAACTTCCCCTTGTCCAAAGCATCCATAGTTCTCTTTGCTTTGTCATACCGCTTCTGCATGTTCCTAGTCTGATTAGGAAGTACCACCACAGCTTTATCATTCTGCTGTCGATACCACCTGTCAGTCTTGAGCTCTGACCTTGATGCTGGTGGAACATAAGGCTTAATTGTAACATCTGGATCCAATAATCTGGAAGGACCAGAAACTGGTACAGACTTAACCCCCGAAGGTCTTGGATCTGGCCAAGACCTCACCTTGCTGGCATAAGTCTCCTGTCCATTATGATGGTATTTCGCCCGCTTGTAATCATCAGACCTGGATCGTTTAGGAGCTGGATGAGTTTGCTTGACCTTTTCTAAGGCTTTCTGTTCTGCCTCCTTAAGTGCAATCTGCAGCTCTTCATATGTTATAGGCAGGTGACAACTTATTTTGCAATTAAGGCATAACTTAGAACGCGGCACTAGCACCATCTCTTCTTGTTCTGGAGGATTCTGGACATTATTGTTAGTTTGCTGTTTTGCTTCTGACTTATTCTCGTCGATGACATTTACCCAAAACTCAGGGATAGAAGCCATCGTTTCTTTAGCAAACTTCAAAGTTCCATCATTCAACCATTCTTGAATTTGATCCATTAACGCAACACACCTGAAAGTATAATGGTCATCATAATGATGAAAAGTACAATAGGGTCCGCCACGCACTATTTCCCTATGTGGCAGGCGAGTGTTATCCGGACTAACCATCCCCTCCTGAACCAAGAATTCCCAAATCTCAAGGGCCTTATGTGCATCATATGTATAATTTGCGAACTTGGAAATCTGCTTGCCAGGCTCCAATTCTTGACAGGGACTGGGAATAAAATCTATCATGTTCACATTAGGAAATGGCCTAGACTCTGTCCAAGTAGGTTCCTTGGCGGTTTCCACCTTCATGACACCATCATTAATCCATGTTTGGATCAGATCCTTGAGCTTGACGCAGTCTTTGGTATAGTGGTTATTCATGTTATGAAAGCTGCAGTATTTCTTACCCGCCATGTAGTCTGGCTTGGGAACAAAACATCCTTCATGTTGAAGTCGCCCTTGTTTAAATAGCTCAAGTAAGATCTCTGGAGCCTTGTGTGCATTATAAGTATATGACTCAAATGCGGACTTAGTTGGTACGGAAGTCACAATCTTGATTGGTTCCTTGGACAGTCTTACATTCTTTGATTGTAGTTGCTGGCGACCAACCACTTCTACAACCGCTACTCCCTCTTCCTCATCCTCCTCAACCCAAGTTAAGGTTGGAGGTGATTCTGCTTGTACAGTTGCAACTGTCTTTGAACTAGAAGAGACACCCAACTTAGGCTTCAAAGTGCCTGGATAGTAAGATAATGGGATGCCTTTCTTCCTTTCTCTTCTTTCCTTCATCCGATCAATCCAATGTTGCTGGTCGGCCAACCTACTGGTCAGATCAGCCATATTAGTAACGTACACCTGCTGAAAACCAGCCTGAACTTCCTCATCTAGTCCTGCATTAGCCAAGTCCACTACAGTATCCTCCGAAAGCTTATCTTTGCATTTGGTCAACTGCAACTTAAAGCGTTTTAGATAAGCCATGGCTGACTCACTGGGTTGTTGTTCCACTTCAGCTAGGACCTTTACAGTGACCTTAGCCTCAACAACCCCAAACATGGTTCTAAAGAGGATTTCCATAGTCCTCCAGTCTGGAACTGATCCTGGCGCTAAATCCTTATACCATGTTAATGCTGACCCAATCAATGAAGTGCCAAATACTCGCAGCTTGAGTATGGAATCCTCGGCATAGGGCCCACACTCTTTGTTAAAGCGAGTAATATGGGTCTCAGCGTCTTCCAGATAATCCCCAGAGAATTGGGTAAATCGGATATGCTTAAAGTTCTTCAGCCATGGAAGTGCATTCACCTCTCTGGGAAGTGAATTAGCATAAGTTCTGTTGGCATCTGGCAAGCCATGCATAGCCCTTATCTTTTCTTCGAATAGTTTATCGACAATATCTAGAGTGAGAGCCTGGACTTCCCCCTTTCTTGGCTCCTCGTCTTCTTCATCAGATGGAAGATTATTAAGCATTCCACCTCCTCTTTTTCGTCTTGAAGATCCAGAAATATTAGGCCCCTGAGGTTGAATAGGTGGCTTTAACATATTGGAAGAAAAGGTTTCTTTTCCTCTTCCTATTACCATAGGCTGAACTGGTTCCGCTGTTACCTGTACCGCAGAGTCTATCTTCTGTTTGAACAATATTGACAACTTGTTCATTGAAGTTCTTAGTATAAGTAGCAATCTGGTTGGCATTTATCCTCTGCTGATTCGCTAACCAAATAATGTTGGACGAATGTCCAACCTGTTCTGTCCTCAGCTCTTTCAAACCAACTTCGATCCTCTGAAGAGTGTCATATGTTGATGCTGACTTGGCAAACATCATGTTCAAAGAGTTCATTACATCTTCAGGAGATGTAACAATAAGGACCGCTGTTATTCTCCTCAGAGATCTCTAGAATTCCTTAGGCGTCAACCGCCTCCTTATCCAAGATGTTGGTGGGATCACTCTCGTCCCCAACACCTTTTGGATGTCCAGGAATCCCCTGGTTGTTACTATTGGTAGCTTCCGTAAGATCTTCAACGGTAGCCAATACGCCTCCAAATTTGAGGCAAGCTTCTGCCTCTGTTAAACCTCTACACTCAGATGAGTTGTGCGGGGTGCACAACCTGTTTTCTGGTTTATTGTAAGAAGGCATGATTCTTCAATATGGATTAGATCCCGCAATATTGACACTTGTCCCACTGGGCGTGCCAAAAATATTCGTGGCGTATTTAGCACCCGGCGAACAGTCAACACGTGGGGTGGCGGACGTCAATTCCAGTCCTCTTGTGATGTGCGCGAGCGTGCCAGTACTTTTGATTTGGTACAACTTTAATGCGGATGACCTCTGGCGAGTGTATCTGTCTACTCCCGATACCTGACCTCTTGACCAAGCGACTGTTACGTGGGCGTTGACTAGGCCGCCGTAAGAGGATCGAACAAGACCTAACAAAAATCTATTAGGATTTTCTTCTCAACCTATTGCAGATTGAGTAATTCTTACTTTGATACTGAGATGCAAAGCAGAGCAATAATTCAAGACCGCGGGGAATTGTTTGCTATGTAAGATAGCGACTCGATATACCACGAGATGTGGCGACTGACACTGGGTGCTTCAGTGAACACATACACTATGCAAGTTTGCAGATCTAACCAGCGCAAGTATGCGACTCTGTACGTATGGCGCAGTTGGCAGCTCTGTACGTATGGTGCAATTTGCAGCTCAAGATGGTGCAAGTATGCTACGATGTGCGAATGTTGGAAGCGATAGGTCTTAGCGACGCTCACACGAATGCAAGGCACACTTCAATAACTGCGCAAGTATACAGCGACCGGTGGCGGGCGTAAGTTTGCGGCAGGGTTGGATGGTGGTTATTTACAGTTTGTGGAGGCAGTACGCGAAAGAGATTTGCTCTAGAGAGACTTTGCAAGATTTGCGATGCGCAAAAACTTGTGTGTTTGTAAGATTGTTGTGAACCCTTTTCAAGTTGTATAAGAATTCTTTATATAGAGAATGCATAACCCCAATACTTGCGTATCAAGCATAATAGATTCTGAAATCAATTAGGATTCAATTACCTTAAACCACCTCCTCCTCGGATCCCTAAAGGAACCCCAATTCATTTCTAAAAAACAAAGACTTAATATACATCAGATTATTCTTTAATAAATAACTTCTCGGGCCTCGATCCACAATCTCGGACAAATGTCAATTTAGGCCCAAACACCAGGAGGGCAGGCGGGTTATCACCGGCTTATAGTCCTGGGCGGAAAAACTCACACACCCCCGGGCCTTCCTCTTCTTCGAGTACGTCAGCCGGTACAGGGCCCGAAACTCGTTCACCATAAGGAAGCTCATATCACAAAGCTAGTAGAGACAGCCTAGACTCAGTAGTTGCCTCCATTGGTTCCCGGGAAGCTGCGCCGGTGATATCTTAATGGCACTAAGAAAGTATTGCACAAAGTTTGGCAGCGGGAGAAAGAACACATGTCGGAACTGGTCCTCATGAATAGCAAACCAACCTTCCTCCGGGTTGTAGGCCGACTCTCCAGCGTGTACAGGCTAGAGATCTACCTCTCCGGGAATACTCCACCTTGCCCGAAAAGAGGCAATCTCCCCGGGACTTAAAGAGCCCTCAGGCTCGTCACAACCTATGGTTCCATCTCCGTCCACAAGTGTGTGGCGCGGTGCGCCTGCTGGGTGGGTAGTGCCTAAGGACACTCCATAGGGAGCATCCTCTTGTCCTAGCGACCCAGACGATGACGCCTCACCGGCCAAACGGGCGACGACATCTGGCCCCAAGGACGAGGAGGCAAGCTAGTCCTCCATCCTCTCCTGGTCGTCTGTCACCGGTCGCCTGGCGGCCGATTCAGAGATTTCACTTGAGCTCTTAGAATCCATGTAACCTAGGGGAAAGAAAAAAAAAACTCCTATGGCCGGTCAGCAATACAACCTAAACAACTGCCGCGGGGCCGCACGAAGCGTGTAATGCCTCAGCACAGCCCCACAACGACCACAGGGCTTATCAGCCAAAAATTCCCAGATCTCGATGAGATTCTGTACCAGTGGGGTCACATCCAAAGGGCAAACCGAGATAAATCCAGGTGCTAGTCGGACCAACCCACAAACAAGACAAAAAGAAGTTTTAGAATCACAAGGACAGAACTCACCGATTGGTTTGTACGACGACAGAAACTCAACAACTGGAAAACACCGAGCAATTCTGTTGAACACGCTAAATAGGGGAACAGTTCTCAGCCAAAAGAAAAAATGCACGAAGCAGCAGGGGTTTTTATACAAGTCCAGTATCCTGGGCGCCCCTTGAGTTTCCCCCCCAAAATAAAGTAGGGTAAGTAAAACGCCCTCGGATCCGGGCCTTTCATCCCTCACCGTCCCCTGGCAGCACGTGTCCCAGTGTTGGTAACTCCCCATGCCATCATAACTGATGGGACTGATGGAATACCCCCTTCAATGCATGTCAGACACTTGCCTCGCATGCAGAGGGTAGTTGAAATCTACAACCTATTCCTACCCAAGGCTGAAATATTCTAATAGTACGGGGCATTCTAACTAGTACCCCAGCGGTACGGGCATTCCACCTGTTGAGCTTATTCCACCTTTACGGCCAGAAACAACGACTAATACCCTGGAGATTTGATCCTCTTATTCAGGACGAATCTTCCAGCAGGCTAAAAACCCTGTGCATATTTTATCTCGCAGCCGGGCGGTTGACTAAAGCCAAGAAACAACAGCTACGTATCCCACCGGGAGAACTCTTCCTCTAACACAGGAGACTTCTTCCCGCAGGCTAAAAACCCTGCAGTTATATTATGTACAGGCTACGATATTCCAACCGTAATACCTGCTCCAACTAAACGCTATCCTATTCACCGGTACATCCAGTTTGAACGATTAGCTGAGGAATTCCATCGGCCAGGTATGCATTTGCTTAACCCTCACTCCTACGGAATAACCGGTTGAACGAACTGATACATTCCTACGGACAGCCTCGTACGACCTACGGGCTCCAGGTACCACCGGGCTTTATAAACCCGAGAGATTTGATCATCTCATACAAGACAAATCTTCCAGCAGGGTAGAAACCCTGCACATACCTCAGGCCTATAAGAACAAAGACTGGGAACCGATTGGGGATGTAGCCCAATATAACAAATGGTGGCTTCACCCCACCGGGAGATTTGATCCTCTCATACAGGACAACTCTTCCCGCAGGCTAATAACCCTGCACATTCAACACGCCTGTAAGAACAAAGGCAATGAAACACGTGGGGACGGCGGCCAGAGCGTCCTCTGGGCCACACCTCCCCACCGGGAACCTCTCTAACACAGGCCAGGTTTCCCGCTGGTATGAAGTCACCTCATTAACCAACTTTTCAAGGGACCCGCTAACCTTCGCGGCTACTGTTCTAAACTTGAGGGACTCGTTCCTCCCGTACGCTATATTCATCCAGTTTTTCCGAAAAATAGCATGGCAGCACGGATTTTGACGCCACATTATCATCATCTCATGCACTACATCTTATACCCGTATACAACTGTCAGCATAAACATCATAACCATGCATTCATCACATTACGCATCATCATAACAAGTTTATTCGAACGTCCGGCCAAGCCCAATCTTAAACGCGGACTTGGGGGGCTAGGGTTACCGTTGGGTAAGTATCCCACCGGGTCTGCAGGCTTGTAGAGCAAGACAGCTTTAAGTCCCCATTCAAGATGACACTTGACCGGAAACTTGGGGGACTTGTTGACAGTAGTCATAGGGTGGCTACCCAGGCCCCCAGACCCGCTGCCAGGACTCTTGGACCCGGCCCAGGGCCCGAGCGTAGAGCATGGACACCTGCCCCCGCGCCCGGGCATGTCTTACTTGTGACCAGGGCCCGGGAACCGAGGGTGGCAGCTCCCCAAACAGGGGCCGAAACAGCCCAGCAATATGTACAGAAAGGGGTCAGTCCCACATCGAAGGGTGAGGCCAGTCCTCAGGTCCGGCAGCCTATATATGAGTTCCAACTACCCTCATTAATAGGTAATTAATACTTCAACTACTCATTCCCGCTTAAGTTATCAGCTTATCCCAACTATACTGACTTAAGCATCAGAGCGGAATAGACCGGTCCCGCCCGATATTCTCTTAGTTAGCAGGATTTGCAGGAAAGAATCACATCAAGATCCACCGGTCTTTGTGAGTCTACGGATTCAGACAGAAACAATCCCTAATTGTAAAAGTTAAGTTCATATATAGGACTGTACACATAAAACGTTTGTATCTCCTACAAGATGCTTTAGACAGATCGAATTATAGTGAAAATGCATGAAAGCGTCAGTTGCTCACCGCCTTACCACAATCAAAGAAGCAAACATAATTCTTCAAACAAAGAAAAGAAAAAAGAAAAAAAAAAAAAAGCAAACAGAATTTTCTGTTGTGAAGAACAACGTAATTGAGAAGGAAAACCAAAATTGTCTAATTAAGATTGATGGTGCTTACGCATCTTTAATTTGGTGGGACTTGAAAAGATGTTTTGGCTTGATTATATATTGTATTCAATCTGCAGTAATATATACAGAACTCCTATTCTACGATATGTGGTACTCCAAGAACATAGGAGACCAGTTGGGTAAGAAACCTACTACAATTACAGTCAATCAAAGATATTGATATACAGAATATTCTACCAAATCTGATCTACTGAATTTAATACAAGATGTCGTGCATATCAAGTTAACCAAACTTGATTCTATGAGATGCACTTTCCAACACTCCCCCTCAAGTTGGAGAGTGTATATCAATAACTCCCAACTTGCTAATGAGCTGCTTGAATTTTTCTTTGCTCAAAGCCTTTGTAAAAACATCTGCTAATTGTTGTGAGGAAGTCACAAAACGAGTAACAACTTCACCTTTAACAATTTTATCCCTAATAAAATGGCAATCCATCTCAATGTGTCTAGTTCTCTCATGGAACACTGGATTCTTAGCAATATGTAGAGCAGCTTGATTATCACAATGTAAAATAGCAGGACTTGAAGTAGGCATATGCAAATCTGTTAATAAATAACGCAGCCAAGTGAGTTCACAACAAGTACCTGTCATTGCTCTGTATTCCGCTTCGGCACTAGATAGAGACATTGTCTTTTGTCTCTTGGTTCTCCATGAAATTAAAGAATCACCAAGGAACACACAATAACCAGTGGTAGAACGCCTTGTAATTGGACATCCCGCCCAAGCAGAATCACAAAAGGCCTTCAAATTTAAAGAATTATTAGCATGGAGAAGTAAACCCTGACCAGGAAATGATTTCAAGTAACGAACAACTCGAAGGGCAACAGTCATATGTTCTAAGCAAGGTTCATGCATAAACCTACTTAAAATGTGAACAGAGTATGTAATGTCAGGTCTGGTAATGGTCAAGTCAATCAATCTGCCAACAAGACGCCTATATGCACCAGCATCTTTGAGTAATTCTCCTTTGTTTGAAAGCTTGGATTCCTCCATAGGAAAATCAACCGGCTTAGCACCCAAATAGCCACTGTCTTTAATAATCTCCAAGGCATATTTACGCTGAGAAATATAAATCCCTTTCTTGGAACGAGCTACTTCAATGCCAAGAAAGAACCTGAGATCACCAAGGTCCTTAATGCGAAAACGAGTATGGAGGAATTGCTTCAAAGCATCAATAGCTTCCATATTGTTCCCTATTATCAGAATGTCATCCACATAGATCAACAAAACAGTGAGAGATGTACCATGCTTGTGGACAAATAAGGAATAGTCTGCTTTGGACTGAGAGAATCCGGCTGCAAGGATAGCTTCTGTGAACTTAGAAAACCATTGACGAGAGGTTTGTTTTAAACCGTCCAACGACTTGTGGAGGCGACATACTAGATTCTCCCCCTGTCGCCGAAGACCAGGAGGAGGAGACATGTAAATTTCTTCAAACAAATCACCATTCAGAAAAGCATTATTGATATCGAGCTGCTGTAAAGGCCAATTCATACTAGCAGCAGTGGCAAGAATAAAACGGACAGTGATCATTTTGGCAGTAGGCGAAAATGTGTCGTGGTAGTCGATACCGGCAGTTTGCGTGAAACCTCAGTCAAAAAGACGAGCCTTAAAGCGCTCAACTGAACCATCAGCTTTGCGCTTTATGCGATATACCCACTTACAACTGATCGGGTGCTTCCCAGGGGGTAGAGGAACTAAACTCCAAGTCTTATTCTCAACCAGTGCTTGAAGCTCAGAATCCATAGCAGCCTGCCATCGAGGATCAGCTTATGCTATCTCATAAGAAGCCGGTTTAGCATCCCAACTAACATTAGCCACATAATGCATATATGTAGGGGAATATCGATCATATGAGAGATAGTGACAGAGAGGGTATCATGTACCTAGTGTTGGAGAGGACGAGGCCGAGGACAACTAGTGTGGAGGCAGAATCACCTGCGAGCAAACGTAATCCTTAAGGCGGACATTGACTTCGCGAGGACGTTGAGAGCGGCAGAGGGGCTCGGCAGGAACAACCCGAGAATCCGGAAGAAGAACAATTGCGGGTGGCTGGTCGGGAAGGTTTTCTGGGGGTGGGGAAGCGGCCGGTGGTGGAGGAATGTCTGGTGGTGGAGTAGAAGAGGAAGAAGAAGATGAAGGGACTGGATTGGGTGCGTCGGCCGACGCAGGTGGAGGGGTGGGAGACGACGTTAGCGCCGTAGCAGGGGGCCGCCGGACGTAGGTCTTCCAGGCGGAGGGCACTGGCGACGTGCTAGGTGCAGAAGAGAGGACCGGCGATGGATTGGGAGCCAGAGAAGAAGACGGAAGTGAGGGAGAAGAGGAAGTCAACGGAGGTGATGTTGGATAAGTTGGACTGGAGAAGGGATCGGGTTCGATGGGAATAGGAAGAGACCGTGTATTTGGGCCTGGAGCAGATGGGCTTGAATCAGGTAGGTGATGAAATCTGTCTTCAAGAAATATAACATCTCTATTTGGGAAGTTGTTGTCATTATCAATATCATAGAGTGTGTTAGCTTTTTGTCCCTCGGGGTAACCCAAAAAAATGTATTTTTTTGCACGAGGAGAAAATTTTGAGGATGGATTGGGAATTGTAGCAAAAGCAACACACCCAAATACTCGCATTCGAGAATAATCAGGAAGTTTATTATAGAGAATTTCGAAAGGTGTTTTCTTGTGAAGTAACAAGGTGGCAAGTCTATTGATTATATAAACAGCTGTGAGAACACATTCTCCCCAAAATTTAATAGGTAGATGTGCTTAAAAACGAAGAGCACGAGCTGTTTCAAGTATATGTCTGTGTTTGCGCTCAACAACACCGTTTTGTTGTAGCGTATAAACGCAAGAACGTTGAAAGAGAACACCTTCTTCAAGAAAGAAGTTTTGTAAGGATAGAAATTCAGCCCTATTATCTGATCGAAGTTGTTGAACTCTTGTGTTAAATTGAGTGGCAACATAGTTAAAAAAACGACGAAGAAGAGGTTGTGTTTCACTCTTGTGGCACATCAAGAAAACCCATGTGAATCGGGAAAAATCATCCACAATAGTTAAGAAATAATGAGCACCAGAAATAGAAGGAGTTTTATAACGACCCCAAATGTCACAATGAATAAGAGAAAATATTCTTGAAGTTGAAATTGAACTGGAAGGGAAAGGTTGACGAGTTTGTTTTGCCAACGGACAGACATCACACTTATGACTAGAATCAAAAACACAACAAAGAGACTTATTAGCTAAAAATTGCAAACGAGCAGATGAAAGGTGGCCAAGACGTCGATGCCAGAGCATAATGGACTAGCTCAACATCATAATCATAAATAAGCAAACTCGATCATATGGTCGAGTAATAACCACATTGATCGCCGAATACCCATTTACGCTCCCTCCATTTCTCCAGTGAAGTTGATGAAAGAATTTTAAATTGCTGAAGGTTAGGGTCTTACAACTATATAGCAAGAAATGCGCCAGGCTTGATAGCAGGAGAGATGGTGTAGTTGGGGACTTGCTTCAGTTAAGTTTCTCAGAATTAAGAGTAACTTGTGAACTTAATTTGCGAGAATTTGGACTTTTGAAAAGTGGAAGTAAGAGCAGTGAAGACGAAAGCAGGTTCCAGAAAGATTGAAGTCATTGACTACTCTTCAGGAATTAGATATCTACGAATCGCATAAGTTTAAAGTTTGAACACATGCAAGAAACTTGTCATGCATGCTGCATTTTGGCCAATATACAGTGTGCCACAAAAACCTGTTTCACTTGCATGTATAATGTAGAAATTCATTTATATTTCGCCACACAACACTTCACTCAATGGTTGCAGAATTTTCTTCTTTCTCTGTCTTTGATCTTGACAGGAAGACAAGGAGCCTGTTTTTGACGAAGACAATTTTGGGGATGCTTGAAGTATCTCCAGAGTTTGCACAGAACGTTACCTCGAATAAGGAGAGAATGCAGAATGCTTTACCTGCTGGTCATCTCATCTCGGTGCCACGACACTTGCTGATTATTTGTGAAGAAGGCAAGCTCTATTGATCAACCTTCTTTTCCCACCTGCTAGAGGAGCTTGAAATTTCGTCAACTTAAGTTATCAGTCAATATTAGAGGCATTTCAGTATAGATGTCTTTGTGCTATCCCAATGGAGCTTTGAGGTTTGTGAAGGCAGCACGGCCACGGATACGAAGCAAAACACGGGCCGATAATAGGTACTCAGTGCAAAGCATACTTGTTTACCCTTTTTCTCAAGATATCAAGGACTACAGGAAGTTAATATTGTTATCAAGCAGTATACGGAAGCAAAACAAAAGAAGACTAGCATAGAAATAGTTACCATATCAAGTTGCAGGCTTGCAGCATTTTAGTATTTATGTGGGTGTCTCGTATCAAGCATTTTCGTGTTTCATGTGCTACCAAAGGCTTAGTTTGGTATTGAATTTTTGGTCAAATAATCACTTATTATTATCATTACGAGTTGTTTATGTGTTTGGTAAGTATTTCATAAGGTGCTTATTTATAAAATTTAGTTAAAAAAATCACGAGTTTAAAAAGCAGGTGAGATATTGCTTATTTAAAATTCAGATTTCCATATTCGAATTTTTTCACCTCAATACCAAACTAAGCCTAATATTTTTCTCCAATTCTGAAATGAAGAACTAAGAAAGAAAAGAGGAAAAAAAATGAACACTACCGAAGAAGCAAAGACGGAAAGTGCCCCTCCCTTCCTTCTTTGCCCAGAGCTGCAAATTAGAAAAACGATGAAATTTAGTGACTGTTAGAATCCATGGAAGAGCGACATCTGGTCTTTCTATGGATGTGAAAATAGCTGATAAAGGACTATCAAACTTGTAGACCAAATTACAATTAATCAACCATTTCCCTAAAATTAAAGAGAGAAGTTAGTCTGATCGAGTTTGAGTTAGAGAGGGAAGGTCAAGATGGCATCGGACTAAGCTTCAAACCCCTAAACAAGTCACAAAATCTTTCTGCAAAGAAGAATAAACGATTGAAAACTTCAACTTATATGTGTTCCCAACTTCTTGTGGGCAGCCTGTCTTGATGAAGATTGACTTCAGCCAAAGAGAGTGAATTGACTCACGTTCGCCCCTTTCGAAATTAAAATTTGTTGTAGGCAGACAGGCAGTGACTCAAATAAAGGATGTTGTCACATACAAAAGACAGAATCTTCAACGCATAATAACAATTCAATCTCCAATTTTCATTTGCATTAGAGCAATGCAACACTATCACATACATAAAAAGAAAGCAAAGTGAGATTACACACAATTTCTGGAAGAGTAACATATACTGATATACACAACATGACAACATGAAGAGGCAAGCAGAAAGTGCCCCTACACTATCTGCCTAGAGCTGCAAATTAAGTATGCACTATTCTAAATCTTAGCATCCATGGAACAATGTGATCTGGTCTTCAATAGATATGATAAAGGACTCTCAAACTTGTACACTATTAAAATAAATCAAGAACTTACTCGACAAAGTCAGAAGTTAGTTTGATCGATAAGTTTATTCAAGATGCTGTTTACGAGGGCATCCCTCCTCTCAGCTTTGCTCTCTTCTCTCATCCTCCTTTGTTCTTCCCTCTCCCTCCAAGCCTTCTCAACCATTAACCGCTCCCTCTCCACCTTTATCATTCTCTGTCGCCATTCCTGCTCAAACAACTGCCGTTCCCGTGCCCGCCTCCCCATCATTTCTCTCCACTCAATCTCCATCCTCTGCTGCTGCTTTAAAAACTCCCTAAGCATTTCCGGTACACCACTACCCCCACTCCCAAAACTTACAGTCGTATTCATTACTCTCGGCGTCACCACTCTTTCAACCTTCCTCTTCTTCACATTTCCATTGCTTTCATCCTCATCCTCATCAGGGTCCTCCAATAACTCATCCGAGGATTGCCCTGACCTCGCTTTTTTCAACCTCCTTTTAGAAAGCACAGCACCCGCCTCGGTTTCAAGCAGCAATCTCTGCATATTTCTTTCTCTCTCAGTAAACACCTCCTGCAATTCTTCAAAGAATGGACACTTCCTCCCCGCCTCCGGGTCAGCCGTCTCCTTTCCCTGATCCAAATATCAATACAGTAATTAAACTATATCCTAATTTCCAACAACCTAAATCCTAAACTCAATCATTGACAATTGTTCAATTTCCAAACAACCCAACAACCTAGTAAACTAAACTAAGGATTAAGGATAAGTTAGTGAATGAAATGAAATGAAAAACATTAAGGGTTTCAAGCGTGCATTACCTTGTAACGAATTAAGAGGTTCTTCCACTTGCATTTGCACTGTTCCGAAGTTCGGTTGAAGCCTCTGGCACTCATCCTAGAGCTGACTGCTTCCCACAGAGCCTTGCTGCGCTTGGCCACTGAGGAGTCCTTCTCCAGCTCCCCACGGATATCAATCAGCTCCCTCGTCTCCTCTGGGCCCCACTGCCCTGTAGGACTAGTCACCATCATCCTCATCGTCTCAAATCCCATGCTCTGATCATCCTCGTCTCCTCCCCCGCCGTACATCTCTTCCTCTCCCAACGACGCCGTTTTTGCTCCGAATCAGCAACTTTGGGTTGTTGAATTTGATTTCTGGGGGTGAATTGCTTTAATTAGCTCTGGTTTTGGACTGTGTACTCCAGTCTGGCCTCAATTTCAGAGAAGAAATGCCAGAAACCTCTCTTTCTGGTTTCTAGTGTAAACACGAAAGTTTGTTGTATGGGATTTATATTTGACAAGTACCCAGTCCTTGGGCCTGGGCTTGTTCAACTCTGCCAGTAGTCCAGTACTGTTCTAAGATTTTACTTTCTTAAAAAATTAATTCTTCTTTTTCGTTACAAAAATTCAAAATGTTAGTTCAAAAAATTTGGAAAAAGAAACACTATCCTACACCCCCACGCTAAGATAAACCTAAAATTAGAAAGCGCTGATGAGGCGAGACACGAACCTGTCTTCACCGCCCCAAGTATAAATATCCACAAGAGATTTACGGATTGTCCAACTGATTACAGGACTGTTGACAGTGGGAAACGAACTTCAAATTAGAGTTTAACGATAAGTACACTCATATCAACCGTGGTATGAACAATTTGAAAAAATCGATGATATATGAGAGATTCTTATAGCAGTGGTCAGTGGTGGATGCCATAACCCTCCTTAATCCTTATTCCTATGGTAGCTCAAACCCTAACTGGTGGTCGTCATCCCATTATCTCTAATACTCTACGACGATATCATTAAACGAACTATCTTGCACACCAAGACATCATATCCACTCATGATGTGAGTTTTCTGAAAGCCAATGAGCTTCCATAAAATCAAAATCAACCTGAGGCATATATACCAATGAATGTGAAGGTGTGAAGTGATGAAAAAGCCACATCAAGGAACAATTTATCTGTTGTAACTCTTATCAATTGATCCCTAACTGTTACCCAAATTCTAACCACAGTGATCGTTGAGCTACCGAAAATTAACCAATTTCGAGTGTAATGATACAGCACACCAATTGCATCTTCAAGAAGAACTATTTCTTTATTTTTCATACGCGGCCCAAATTAAGTAGCCGGTCGACATGGAAGACAAGTTCACCATCACAGCTAGAGCCCTAGAGCACATGTTTCATGGAAATAATGCCATAAGCTTTAGATCTGTGAAACATGTGATCATCAGTCGTGAGGTACTTGAATTTCTGGATATTTCCAACCAAATATGTGGAGGATCTAACCTCAAAAATCAAAATCAACAACAAAAGATCACAAAACGAGCATGTAGTAACCCGAATGATTTGATTACTCACGCTACAAAACCATAGTACACGATTAACATGATACCAAACGTCACCACCAAGGACCACCCAGTTGTCTTCTAACTTCAGAGTTCAAGACTACCACATGCATACCCATCCCTAAGCATTTCCTCTATAAATAGCAACTTATGTTATCGATATTGTAGATTTTCTAGATGTGGTCATCAAATTCTAGCTAGTTTCTTTGTGAAAGTTTCGAATATCATCAAGTCATGTCGGTGCTATCCTCGCCAAAATTTCAGGTTTATCGAACCCGACCACAACTTATAACTCCGGCAAGGCCAACTCCTCGTGAAATAAAGATGTTGTCTGATATAGATGACCAGCAAAGTTTTAGGTTTCAGATACCAATCATCCTAGCCTACAAGAACAATCCATCAGTGTCGAACCGAAAAGACCCCGTTCAGGTGATCATAAGGGAATCAATAAGTAGAGCACTGGTGTATTACTACCCTTTGGCAGGTAGGCTCGAACTGAAATTTGTATTGAAACTTTCTATGGTTGTTTTATGTTATGTTATCGATTATATGTGAGAAGAAAATATTAATAAACTCAAATAGATATCAATTTATTGAAATGTTATATGAATTACTACGTGAATAGAGCTTATATTTATTGAAATATGATTTAATATATATAATTTATGCTTGAAACCTAAAACGAGGCTAGACCATCACACCCTTTAACATTATTTGTACATAATATCTCACAAAAACAACTACATGAAGTTTTTTTAAAACCATACATAAATTGATATTATATAGTCGTTGACCCGTTGCAACTAGCCATTATATAGTCGTTGAATCACTACATAAAAAAAGAGAAGCTACCTTATTAGAACATCATAGAAAAATCATATCAATAAAATTGTAATTACATACATTATCATATAAAATGATTACACATTACCATGCCATTTTAATTATATGTTATAAAAATATACATTATAGTAAAATATATAGTGTAAGACACATTACTATTAAGCATACATGAGTAAGAAACTTATTATGAAATCAAAACAGAAGTATGATAAAATTAGCTCTTGAAGGTGAGTTAAAAATTAAAATTAGGTGTTGAAAATTATGTGTTTTAAATTGTTGAAAATTAATTTTTGAAGGTAGGATAAAAAATTTCTGGAAAATATCGGAAAATATCGAAATTTCGCTGAAATATCAGAAATATCGGTGAAATATCGAAAAATATTGGAAAATTTGGACGAGAAACTGAAAGATATCGGCGAAATATCGTCGATAATTTCGTTTTTTAATTCCTTGCCTCCAGGAACCCCATCACTTCCCTCCATCACCTGAGCCACCTGAGCTGCAATAGGCTCCTCCCCTGAGAGTACAGTACCAGAAGCCAAGGCTGCTTCCTCCATAGCCAGAGCTTTGCGAGCCCCGAACCGGCGCTTCTAAGACTGAACTCACTATTATCCAACTTCTTCTAGTTCTTAGAATCAGGAGGTCTACCGCCTTTCTTTTCTTCTTAGGAGAACCTTGATCTTCCCATCCATATGAACAAGAGCTAACCATCTCCTGAGAGAGTTTACAATTTACACATTTCTCTTTGGTTTTTCTCTAATTTTATGATATTTATGTCAAAAAAATATTTTCTTAATCGTCGCTATTTTACTCATTAAGAGGCGGCGGGGGGGGGGGGGGGGGGGCGGTGGATTGGGGGAAGGAGATAATTGATACTAATTTTTATGTGTGTGCGAGTGAGAAGAGACGAAGGATGATAAGGGTGTGTGGGCCGTGTCCCGTGTGGCTAGGGCGTGAGGAAAGAAAAGGAGGAGGTCCCGTGTGGCTAGGGCGTGAGGAAAGAAAAGGAGGAGAAATGGCTGCACCACTCATCAATCAACTCATTAAGCATGATTGATGGATGGAGTCATCATGACTCATGGAGAAGTGATTTTTGTTTTTCTTTTCTCCATTTTCTTTTGTCTGTCCATTTTTCCTTTTTTTTTTTTTTTTTTTTTGCGGTTCACTTCCACATACGTATTATCAGAGCGAATTGAGTTCTACTCCTTTGATTGCATTAACCACCACCCCCGGTGCTTTTATGTTGTTGTTTTGTTGAAAACTCTAATTTGCTCTAATTTCAAGCATATGATGATTGACTCATTTTTAATGTCTAAGATATATATACAAGCATATAAATGTCTATATATAATCATGTATCATATGATGTATAGGCACCATGACTTAGAAAAATCTGTAGTAAAATTATGGTATGCATGCAGTTTGTTATGCATGTATTTCATGTACGTAGTACGTACTATACCACTTGAGTAGTCTTGAGGACACATTTTTATGCCACTTCAACAACTTAAGAGAAGCCTTAAGGTAATAAGATTCACATTACAGCGAAATAAGTTCGTCCTAACCAGTTGTAATTGAATGTTTTATGTCAACATATGTATTATTGAACTTTCCGATAGGAACAAGCTTTAATCCCGACTCATTTTTGTTTGCTTTGCTGATCAAAATACAGTTTGAAATAAATACGTAAATTTTGAATCATTTGAATGGCCCGACGACTTGAAATTTAATTTAAGGATAAATTACTTATCACTCCTCTTTAAAATTTTCTCTTCTTCAAAACCAAAACCGAGAAAAGCTCTAGAATATCTGGGTTTATGATTGTCGATCTTCAATTCAAGAATTTTATAATTGCAAACTGATTGCAATCGGGAAAAAAAATATGCAAATTGATTTGATGCATACTGCTAACAAAATCAAATAACATCACCATAATCACGATGAAATAAAATTCTATCAAATATCCATCATATCAATTTAAACCAAAATGAGATTAAAATAAATTCTCATCATCATCCTTAGCATTAACAATACTCTCTAATCTCCCACGAATGAAACTATATAAATAATTAATATTTCATATAATTAAGCTTACAAACAACACTACTACACTAGGTTTTTTTTTTGCCAATAAGACTCAAACTTAATTGGGCTACATAGCCTTTCATGATGGGTTGTGTATTCTTCGGTTTTGGTTTTGAAGAAAAAGGAAAAGAAAACAAGAAGAAAAATAATAAAACAACACCTAAGGACATTTGAGGAAATTAGAAAATAGTTAACAAGTATTTTGGACAGATTGGACCAATTGGTCGAAAATTGAGACTACGAAGAGTGACCAGTTGAAATTGAAAACACAAGGGCTAAACTGTCGAGACTCTAAAAATATAAAGAGTGACCAGTATTTTATCTTTAATTTAATGTAATCTAATACTTCTTTTCATTCTAGAAAGCAGTGTGGCGGCCAAGGAGATCGATCCCATTCTATAAATCATACCCACTCTCCACTCCATTACTACTAAGAACATAGAACTTAAGGGCGGGAAAGACACAGAAAACGTTTATTTTCTCATCTTAGTTAAGCCCTTAGTTGCATTCAAATGGGTTCACTGTCCTCTCTGAGCTTTCAGATTAAACGTCAGCAGCCGGAGTTTTAATTTTAACCCCGGCGAAGCCAACACCTCAAGAGAAAAAGATTCTCTCAGAGGTAGACATCCAAGAGGGCCTTCGATTTCAGACCCCGTTCATATTGTCCTACAAGAATCAGAACTCTTCCTTGAATCAAAAGGATCCCGTTGAGGTGATTAGGGACGCACTGAGTAGAGCATTGGTGTATTACTACCCTTATGCAGGTCGAGTCAGGGAGGGGACAAACGGAAAGCTTTTCGTGGATTGCAACGGAGAAGGCATCTTGTTCATAGAGGCTGACGCCAATGTCACCCTTGAGCAACTCGGTGACAGTCTTCATCCCCCTTGTCCATTCTTGGAGGATTTCCTGTTTGATGTCCCAGGAACGGATGACATTCTCGGTACTCCATTGTTGTTGGTTCAGGTACGTAGTGCATGCTTCAATCTCAATCAGCTTCTTCCTTTCTTTTCATTTTGTTGTGCGGAGGTGAGTCGTTCTTCTTGTACTGCAAAAGCAAACAAAGATGGTACATGTTGCACAAGCATGGAACACCACATATAGTGTTTGTAATCCATGCATCAACTGTTTTTAACTAATTATATAAATTTAAATTAGTTAATGACTGATATCGATTTATTAAATAATTTATTTATTTCTGGGATTGATTGATGCAGGTACCCGTCTAACTTGTGGAGGATTCATATTTGCGTTGCGCATGAACCACACCATGTCTGATGCTGTTGGTTTGGGCCAACTCTTGAACGCAGATGGGGAGATGGCAGTCATGGCACGAGGAGCAAATGAGCCAATTAACTGTTAAACCAGTGTGGGAGCGAGAGCTCTTGGACGCAAGAGGTACCCCGCAGGTGAAATTTTCACATCATGAGATATGGCGAACATAATGATTCTCACCAGGGCTCCGTTATCAGATCCACGAACCAGCCAATTTGATCCAGCGCTAACCAATGAATTCACTCAAAGCAGAATAATATATGAAAATTCACCAGGGTACAACACTCCATAATTCTGGACGTATTGTAAGTTGCTCATATGATCTTCGAATATTATAAAAAAGATAATTTTAAATCCAATTAAGCTCTTCCGATCGATCCCTTACATGCATGATATCAAAAGACCAGCACGAAGATCATAATTATAATACGTCCATCACTCAAAGCCGAAGCTGGATAAAAGGATCGATAATACGTACCAAAATGTAGATTGATTTGAGATTTGGGAATAGGTATGAAATTTGAGATGATCTCTCATATGAGATACCAATTTTTGGAAATTCTACGGTACCCACCCGTATGTACGTGGTACCCTCATTTACAATTATGACTACGAAATTGTATTCAAATTAGTACAACTGAGTCATATTTTATGTAATCACGTTCAAATACTACACATCTTACAACCTTTTGACAAGTTTTTGAACAAATCGTCGTTAATGTTGTAATTTTAGTCTAAATTTATTTAGTTAAACAGTATAAATGAATATTGTAATTTTATCCTAATTTTTATAATTTGACTCATGTAAAATTGTAATTTTATTCAAATATATATATAATGAGTGTATGACATATCCCAATACCGTAACCTGTCTTACCGATTCTAATTGATCTCATAGTCAAACTCTCACGACCTCACCAACTTTCCTGCCGATACTCCCAGCCATACGAATAGACATCATCCCCAAAGGCACATGGTGGGTATGAATCCAAAATAAAATCTTAGAGATATCACTATATTCGTTAATTTTATTAACAAACTACATAAAAATACTTCACAACAATTTAATTACTAAATAGGTCACCTACCAAATTTTTTATACAAATTATGACTAAATTTTATAAATCAGGACAAGACGTACATTGTCAAACTGCCATTTGTCACTAAAAATTTACTCTTTTGCCCTTATTAATATTCACACTTGCATTCAGTTGCTGAATTAAAAACTGCTACTGCCGACTTAAAAGCTGCTACTGTAGATAGAGAAGCTAACTGTTACTGTGAATAGAGAAGTTAGCTGCTACTGTCGATAGATAAACTAGTTGCTATTGTCGATAGATAAACTAGCTGCTACTATCGATAAAAAACCTAGCTATTACTGTCGACCATGAAGTTAGAGGTATTGAAAAGGAAACAACGACCTTTAAAGATTGCTGCTACTGTCAATCCTGAATCAAGCTGCTACTATCAATCCTGAGACAAACTGATACTGTGGCTCATGGTGGTTGAAATTCAAAATTTCAAAGTTTCTCAAAATATATGCAACACTATACTCAAATGAAAGCCCCATAAGATAAAAAACAATTTTGTAGTTTGAATCTTCTCCAAATTGTCGACGGTTTGACCGAAAAACTTGAAATTACCGGAAATAACTGAAAAAGGAGGAGAGAGAAACTTGTCAGTTAGTGGGGTGGTATCATGGTAATTTTAGTAAAATTAGTGGCATTTCAGCCTCAATTATTCAATCAGTTTTGAGTCCACTCAATTTTGGGCTAGGCGCTGATGTCCTTTTTTGTTTAAAAATTATTGAAAGTGAGTTATTTGTGTTTGTAAATTTAATCGGGTGCTACTGTGTAATTTACTATATACATATAGTTATTGTCATGCATATCAAGTGAAGTTGCCTATTTTATTTATTTTTTTTTTTTGAAGAAGAAAATTCGTCTTTCACATGTCGATCTCAAGAGGCATGTATTTTGTTTTCAACCAACTCACAGGGACGTCTCTGAACCAACAACCGTGGCCACAAATTTTCCGATTAAAACCAGACCACAAAAGCCTGACCATCTCGGCAATAATGGACATCAAACGACAGGCGTCCTGGACTCCTGGGCATGAGTTGTTTCTTTCACTAATTTGAAGCCACTCGCCGAACCAGAACTAGTACGTACTCGAATGTCAAAATCTTGCTTTCACAAGTTAAGTCAAGCTTAATTAATTGGCTAAACTTACGTAGTTATAGAATTATAATTTATAGAATCATACCAATTATTAAGGCATATCGCATATATGCATGTATGCATATACATATATTTCACCAAGTGACTCAACGAAAGCTTACTTGTGCCAAACGAGAGAGAGAGAGATGGCCTCTTCGTACCCTCTCGCATTGCAGGTGAATCGCTGCGAGCCGCGACTTATAACACCCGCAAAACCAACACCATACGAAACAAAGCTGCTATCGGACATCGACAACCAGCAAGGCCTCTGGTTCCATGTTCCATTCATCATGTCTTACAAGAACAATCCTTCATTATTGTCGAAGCAAAATGACCCTGTTGAGGTGATCAGTGGCGCACTGAGTAGAGCACTGGTGTTTTACTACCCTTTGGCTGGTAGGCTCAGGGAAGTGCATAAGAAAAAGCTTATGGTGGACTGCAGCGGACAAGGCATCTTGTTCGTCGAGGCTAGTGCCGACGTCACGCTGGACGAACTCGGTGACGCAATTCTACCTCCTTGTCCCTTCTTAGAGGAGTTTCTGTTTAACGTGCCAGGCTCTGATGGTATTCTTGATTCTCCTTTGTTGTTGATACAGGTGATGATCAACTCAATTATACGTACTTCAATCTTATTCATTTTTGTTGTTTTAATTTTATTAAATATTTTTATTATTTTTGTATCTAAAGTATAGCTATCTTTTTATGCTTACTAAAACGATTTGCAATATATTGATGTACGTAGGTAACCCGTCTGTCATGTGGAGGTTTCATAGTTGCAGTGCGCTTGAACCACATAATGAGTGACTCATCTGGCTTGTCACAGTTCTTGAAGGCAGTAGGGGAGATTGCCCAAGGCAAATATGCACCATCTATTCCACCAGTGTGGGAACGAGAGCTCTTGAACGCCCGAGATCCCCCACATATTTCATGTACACATCATGAATTTGATGATACCATTGAGCACTTCCATCTGAACTCTGCTGCAACGGTCCAACAATCTTTCTGTTTTGGTCCTGAGGAGATAAAGGCCCTGAGGGAGCATCTTCCACCACAGCTTTCTACTTGTTCATCCACATTTGATTTAATAACGGCTTGCGTATGGAAATGTCGAACAATATCACTTGAAATGGATCCGAACCAGATTGTTCGCTTGTCATGTACAGTTAGTGCACTTGGTAAACGCAACAATGTGTATCTCCCTCCAGGATACTATGGCAACACATTTGCATATCCGGCTGTAGTTTCAACCGCTGAACGCTTATGTAACAGTCCACTGGGGTATGCAGTGGAGTTGGTGAAGAAGTCGAAAGCTAAAATGAACGAAGAGTACTTCAGATCTATGGCGGATTTTGCAGAGATACGAGGAAGGCCTCCACTTGCAATGAAATGCATGAATGACTTTATAGTTTCGGATAACACTCGAACAGGTTTGGGAGAAATAGATTTCGGGTGGGGAAAGCCAGTGTATGCTGGAGTTGCAAAGTCCATCGATCTTATTAGCTTCTATGTCAAGAAAACAAATAAAGAAGAGAAATATGAGATTTTGGTACCAGTATGCTTGCCATTATCGTCCATGGAGAAGTTTCAGCAAGCGGTGACGAAGATGATTAGTTGGGACAAAGTGGAGACGTGATCATATACATGTAATTAATTAATATTGATAAGTACGTACGATGGTTCAGAATACTTATGCTCATGTCATATCTGGACATCTACAAATCACCTGGAGTTTGTTTTAGCATTATCATCTCTAAAAATCTTATAATGATGTGCGGGCAATCTAGTTTACTATCGAATAAATTTCATTTTTTTATAGGGGAAAAATTCCATTTATTCCTACAAATTTACATAAGATATGTATACAGATTGACTCTTGTATCCAAACAGTAATTAAGGATATCTGAGAACCATTTTTAGGGGTTAGAGTTTAATTAGGGTTTAGTCTTTTGTGAAGAGGGCATGTTGTTTGAACGTAGGTTGTGTTGCCTTTGAAAATGTGACTCATGCGAGTGGGGTATTCGAGAGTTTATGTCGCCAAATGAGTATAACTCGTTAACCCTACACGAGACAAGTATTGCTCCTCTTACATACATGGTTTCTCCGGACCACGACTGAACCCTACAAGTGTGGCCTGTGAGGAAAACCAGACCACAAAAACCTACACGTACCGAAAGTCCTGCCAGCGGTTGATAGTGAAAACTAAAATTTGAAGCCACTCGTTGTACCTGACAATTTCACATAATACACTACGGCATAGGGCTGGGCGCGGGCCAGGCCGAGTTCAAAATTCTCAAAACCCGACACTCTCGGTTCGAGCCGAGTCAAGTTTTTTCCAAGTTGAGGACTGACCCGAGTCCGAGCCCGACGGGCCGAGCCGGGCTTTCGGGCTTTTTCGGGCCCAAGCAGGAACACACAGAGCACCTGGAGAGTGGAGCAAACAGGAACACAATGGCAGTGCTGAATATCAGGAAATCCTAAACAAGAACACACAGAGCACTGAATGATTACCAGTAATGCCGTGTTTACAATTGAAGCCTACAAGAGGAGCCCGATCTCCAAGTTGAGGACTGACCCGAGTCCGAGCCTGACGGGCCGAGCCGGGCTTTCGGGCTTTTTCGGGTCCAAACAGGAACACACAGAGCACCTGGAGAGTGGAGCAAACAGGAACACAATGGCAGTGCTGAATATCAGGAAATCCTAAACAAGAACACACAGAGCACTGAATGATTACCAGTAGTGCCGTGTTTACAATTGAAGCCTACAAGAGGAGCCCGATCTCCAATGGAGCTCTGATCTTCAATTCAAAACAGGTGTCTCTCTGATCTTCAGTATCTTAAAGAGTAGAAGTACTGAAGCTCTACGCATAGCTCAGCTGCTCAGTGCTACTTCCACCTCAAAGCTCTGCGCATAGCTCTGGTTTCGTCCCGAATGACCAAATGAACTGATGAGGAGAGACACCTGGAGAATGGAGACGATCAGAGAAGAGAGGCGAGGAGGAGAGTCAGAGACTCAGGGAGTGGTGGAGGTCCGGAGGAGTGGAGGCGGTGGTTCAGTGGAGGGGCTGGCTGGAGTGGCTGCGGGGGGCGAACGGGGACTGAATCGAGCTTGCTGTTTAGGGATTTAGGGTTCTGGCTTCTGGGTAACTGCCTAAGTGGGATTGTGGGATTATAGGCTTGGGCATTGGGATCAACAAAGTTTCGGTCCAGGCCAAGCTTTCGATCCCAAAAAAAAAACAGGGCCCTAGCTCGAACCGAATTTTTTATTTTCGGACCGGGCTTTCTTGGGGCCGGTTCTTAAAAAAATTAGGCTCGGCTCATTTCGAGCTTTTTTCAGATTTTCGGGCCGGACTTTCGGTCCTTCGGGCCCAAACGCCCAGCCCTACTACGGCACCAGTGATATATTCTTCTTCACACAACAAGAAACGAAAGTAGTTATGGATGGGCAGATTAGCAACTCTGTATATATCATGCTAGCTAGCTCACTCAACAAGAGCTTAATTACACCAAAACTAGAGAGAGAGAGAAGATGGCCTATATCATGGAGAGGTTTGAGCAACAGTTCAAGAAGATTATTAATTTGAACAAAGGTGAGATACACTCATCTTTTATATATATATATATATATATATATATATATATATATATATATATGGAAAATTATCCCCAATGGTACCTCACGTTTTCAGGATTATAAGTATTGGTACTTCACGTTTATCAAACTTCATATTGGTACCTCACGTTTAGTTTTTATCCTAAATTTAGTACCCAGAGCTGTTATCTGTTTAACGGAGTCAAAACTTCTGTATTTTTGAATTTTGAATGACTGGACTACCCTTGTTTCAGAAATTTATATATATATATATATATATATATATATATATATATATATATATATATTTTAATTGCCTACTATCTATTTGCTTACTAAAACCTTAGTTATCTATCCATTCTAAGAGCTAGCCTTCAACCTGTCAAATTCACCTAACGACCTTCTGTCTAAACAGTTTCTATCCTGACTGGATCACTGCTGTCTTAGTTTAGAGAGTTTCTTAAGTTCTAGTAAAACAAGTAAACATGGCCTTCTTAAGTCCTAGTTAAGCAATAATAGCAAATTATGTCTCAAATACCACTCCTAGAAGGTAGTCCTCCACCTGGGGTTTGAGAAGTTTAAACAAAGACGGATATGGGGGACACCAACTAAAGTTTATTTACTCAAACATACTTTCATATACATAACCCAGAGCCTCACCCTTGGGTAAACAACTAAAAGCTGTTTAGCTACGCATAATTTTAACTTAAATTACAAACTTACTTGAAAAATAAGCACACCACACCAGATGACTAGCAAGAAACCCCACTCTCACTATTCACTCTTATTTTACTATGCTAAAACACCCACAAACTTCTCACAAGCTCTCAAACTTCAGACTCCTCTTTCCTTCCTTGATTTCCGAATGCCTTCCTTTGAGCTTTTAGCCTCCTTAAATAGCCTTCGGATCTCAAACCGAAATTGAATTCCATTAAGAAAAACAGACAGGAGGAATCCTTATCTTAGCAGCTGGCTTCCACTTTTCTAAAAGGAGCTTGTCCGTAAGCGTTGGCAGCAGCTTTATTTTACACACTTATCTTACATCTGGGCTGGCTTCCACTAAATGGATCCCACTCACCTAAAGTTACTTGTCCTGATGCATTGGAGGCTAGTATTCCATCTTATTATTGATGTTGTGCAATTTCTCATCAGCAAAAGATGCTCCAGAGTCATTATTTTCTTCGGATTCCATATCTGAGTCGTACGGATCTTTGAATTCTGGCTCTTTTTCTAATTTTTCTATCCATGTGGTAGTTGTTAACGTACCATCGATTTCTCGCCTTTCTAGGGCCTTATACGGATCACAGTGCTCTGGAGGTGGATGGTTATAGCTGGCAACTATAATCTTTTCTCCTTTGGCTAGAAGGGTAGTGTCACCGTCTTTCTGGATTAGGTTCTGGATACGAATTATCGCCATTGCCTTCATCCAAGAGATACTCTGATTAGGTATTCCATTGCTTGATGACCATTTTTGTGCTTGAGAGGCACAACTCTGGATAATTCTGACATAATGATAAGGAGAAATATAACTCTTTCTTCCTTCCTCTTTAGTCCATTCAGGAGGAGTTGAAATGAACTTTAATCTCAGAGTACAACCATCTGGTCTAATGTTCTTGACTGCCTGGTAAATTGCTTCAGGGAGACCTTCTAGGTCTTTGTTGGTTTTCGTCCAAAGGTTATGAACAAAACCATTCTCAATTAACCATAATTTGTTCTTTTGCGGATGTTCTGCTTGAACATCAACCAAGTATCTTCCATAATAAGGACCTGCTACTACTAGCAAGGTTGATGGAAGAGCCTTTCTGTTCTTGAAATCTCCTAAGAGATTATGGAAACTGAACCATTCAGATTCCGATAGGGCTAGAAGTGGGACTTTAGCACTTTCAAGGTTCTCGAGGTATTGTATATCCAGCTTTTGCTTGAGATGTTGCTCCTTTTCTTCTAACTTGTAGCTGCAAAATTCCTCAACTAGAGTTTCCAGGGCTTGTAGTACCAGTGCTTCATTATTTTCTCGGGATGCTGCTAAAATATTATCCATGATAATTCTCTGATTGAGCTGCAAATTTCTGCTGGTTCTGAACACCGGCCTTTCATAAATCCTCATAGGATGATTAAAAATCTTTCTCAATCCTTTTACTGCTGGTAACCTGAAGGATGCTATCCTGTCAGTGGTTCTTGCCTTATAAGGCTGTCTTCATTGAAACCAGTCATTTGTGACTGTAGCTCTAGGATGCTGTAGATATTCATTTACAATTTCTTCTTCTGGGTTGGAAGATTGCTTATCTTCTGAATTATTTTCCCTTCTTGTTGGATCAGGCTGAATTTTTTTAGTAGCATTGCTGGATTCAGCAGAAGAGTAGGATACCAGATATTGGTAACCTGGTCCATCATGTAATGGTCCAACAGTTTTGTCTCTATCTCTGTATCTCTCTTGTAGGGCTTTGTCCTTTGATCCTTTGTCTCCAAGCCTAGTTCTTGTTTCAAAATCGGGCTTTCTTTTTTCTTCAATTTCTGGTTCAGGTTCGGGCCTTCTGCTTCTTGGGTTACGGCCTTCATCCCTTTCGAACATTTCCATTTCTCTTGTGAGAGCGTCAGGCAGATAATTCTTGTTTCCTGCAATCATTTCAACATCATATTCATATTGAGATAAAAACATCTGCTATCTAAGCACTATTCCTCTATCAGCTGCATCTGTAAGCTTATAGTTCTTAAAGTTTTTTACTCTCTTATTATCTGTTCTGACTAGAAACTTGTTTCCTAAAAAGGCTTCTGCTCCCTTAATGGATTTAATTAGGGTTAAAACCTCTTTATCTCCTGTGGAATAATTTACTTATGCTGGATTAAATTTTTCTGACAGGAATTTACAGATCTTTTCTTGATTTGTATTAGGTGCTATTGCTAAAACTACTCCTGCCCAATAATAATCATTTGTATCCGTTTGCAAAATAATCAGGTCACCTTCTTCAAGTAACTGCAAAGGGGGGAGGTTTTTTGTGAGTTCTTTAATTTTCTTAACGGTGTTGCTATTATCCGTTGTAAATGACCATTTCTTTTTCGTGCTTGTCTTTGGAGAGAGAAGAGCAGTGAGGCCACTCACTTGAGGAATAAAATCTCTCGCAAAGTTAACAACTCCCAAAAATCTCTGTAGAGACTTTGCATATGGGATATTGTCAGGGAATTGGCTTATTTTCTTTACTATATGTTCTTGAAGACGAATTTCTCCATCCTTGATGTGTATGCCAAGGAAGTCAATTTCTCCTTTTATAAGATGAATTTTCTTTTGTCCAAGGATGATTCCTTTCTGAACTATGAGCTTGCAAATTTGCTCAAGATGCTTCAGATGTTCATTCATAGTTTTAGAGAAGACAAGAATGTCATCAATGTAAACTATACAGAAATCTGTGTATGGCTTAAATATGTTATCCATCTTTCTTTGGAAGATAGATGGAGCTTGCTTAAGTCCAAACGACATTACAAGCCATTCGTAATGTCCTTGAGGAGTTCCAAAGGCTGTTAAGGCTATGGAATCCTAGTGCATTCTTACTTGCCAAAAGCCTGATTTTGCATTGAATTTTGAGAATATCATTGCTCCTTTTAGTCTATTTATCAAGACTCTTACTTGAGCAATCTGATAACCATCTTTGACGGTTTTCTTGTTGACGTCCCTATAGTCTATGACCATTCTTGCTTTTCCACTTAATTGCTCTGCATGGTTTCTAACCAAAAATGCTGGAGCATGATGAGGGCTATCTGAGGGTCTAATTAATTTCTTTTCAAGCAATTCTTGAATTTGACTTTCCATTTCTTTTCGATCTTCATCTCTATAATGAGGTATGACTTTGACATGGCATATTGCATTGGCATTGTTGACAGTAGCCACAGAGGGGCTACAGCAGGCCCGCAGACCCGCAGACCCGCAGCTAGTGCATCAGGGGCCGGCCCAGGGCCCGGGACCGGATCACCAGAACCCGGCCTCGGGGTCCAGCAGTCCATCCTGCTACCAGGGGCCCGGGGTCCGGGGGCTCCTGCCTGCCTAAGAGGTCACCAAAGCTGCCCTTTGGTGTGCAAACAGAAGGAAACCAGTCCCACATCGAAGGGTAAGGCCAGACCTCACTCCTGGCCACCTATATAAGGGCCCCAACTACCCTCATTAATAGGTAACTGATCCTTCCTGCCGCTTATATACGTGCTTAAGTTATATCTATTCCAACTATACTAACTTAGGCATCGGAGAGGAGAAGACCGGCCCGCCCGGTATTCCCCTTAGTAAGCAGGTTTGCAGGAGATAGTACGAAGATTCACCTGTCTCTACCAGGCCCCAGGGTTTGTGCAGAAACAATTGGCGCCGTCTGTGGGAACTTTGGACAAGAAACCACGTAAGCTCTATTGATGGCAGAGAGTTCGGAAGCAACAAAGGAAAGAAATACCACCGAGGAGCAGCGTGTTGCACCGGTGCAAACGCTTGTCTCCACCCCGGTCGTTATGCGGGAGCAGCGCGGCGACCAGGGCGATCAGGAAGGCGGGAGCTGTGGGAGGCCGACCGGCACGCCGGGGCCAAACCACGACAGCTCGCGCGGCAAAGGCCCGGCAACTGAAGACAGGCCTGTGCACCGGGGCTTTTCTCTGACGTTCTCGGATGATCCGAGTGACCGAGAGGAGAGCCCGCGCTGTAATAGTGACCGAGACACCACGTACAGCCCCGACCAGAGCAGTATGGCGGGAGAGATACGGGCAATGGCCGCAGAGGTCAGTCGCCTGCGTGAGGAGGGCGACCGGGATAGAGCCAAGTCCAACGCCCGGTATGGAGAAATGGAGGCGGTAAACGCTGCCCTAGTAGCCGCCCTGGAGAGAGGACAACAGCGCAACGACGCTATGGTCAGGGCAGAGGCACCCCCGCCAGTTCAATCTCAGCAGTTTGAAGCGGGGCAGTCATCGGGCGGTAGGCCCAGTGATCCCGGGTGAACGGATTCACCGGCCGGCACGGCCCCGCTAAAGAGCACGCCGACGCCTCGCCAGCCCCACACTTCGTTCGAGGATGAAGCCGTGACTCCGACTGCACGGGCATTGCAGATGCTCGCCGGCACTGTGTCGGATTTGAAGGCCCAAATGGAGGCCAACGAGAGAAGAGCGGCACTGCCGATGGAAGGCGCACGGTTTAACGAGCGCATGAGCCCCTTCTCGCACCGGGTTATGGAATCGGGGAGGTCCGGTAACCAGAAGTCCCTCAAGCTCACCTACTCGGGGTCCGGCTGCCCGTACCAGCACCTGGATAGTTTCCGGTCCCAGACATGCGCCAAAGGCTACTCTGATGAGAGAATGCTGCAACATCTTCCAGGAAACTCTGTCTGGGGAGGCGCTCAGCTGGTTTTATGAGCTCCCGGAAAATTCAATCGAGGCCTTCGAGCAGTTGGCCGACCGGTTTGTAGGCCGCTTCATCCTCCGGGTCGAGGGAGCCCGCACATCGACCATCCTTTTCAACTGCATGCAAGCGCCCGGCGAGGAATTGAGGACTTTCGTCAACCGTTGGCAGACGGCGACGGCCGGAGTTCGGAACCTTGACAAAGGTATCGCCGAGATGGCGTTTAAATAAGGGCTCCGTCCAGGAAAATTTTCATATGCCGTACGGGTGGAACTCCCACAGGGGTATGACGAGTTGATGACAATGGCCATCCGGCACGTCCAGGCCGATCACGAGACGTACGGGCAGCACCTGCTGAAGAGGAAGCGGGAAGAGCAGCAGGAAGAGCACCCCCCACACCGACAGGAAGACAAGAGCAGCCAGCGGACCGAGAACCGAGCCGCCCGGCCAAGCCAGCCCAACAGAAATTGGGGGCAACGGCAGCAGAAGCCCTATCATGACCGACCCCAGAACGAGCACAAGCGTGCGCAGTACCGGCAAGAACGCCCCCTGGCAATCATGCCAGCACAACCGGCCGGTCAAGAGGTCTTCACCGCTCTCACCTCTTCATACGAGGACATTTTTCTTAAGAACGGGAACATCATTCCACCACCGCCCAGGAGAAGGTACCCAAAGGGGAAGCTTACCACGGCGCAAACGGGCAAATACTGCTCCTATCATGATGAGGCTACTCATCGAACGAGCAAGTGCTGTGCTCTCAAAACAGCGGTGGAGGGTTTGATTAGTAACGGCCTGCTCCAACGGTATATAGGGGAAAGAAGAGCAGATCCCGACCGGGAGCAAGACCGGACTGGTAGACTCGCCGAGCCTCCAAGCGGTTAGTTTGGCATATCACCGGTTTGACCGTTGTAACATCAAGATGTATATACAAACTACTTTCAAGAAAAATTCCACCTGTTCCATCAATTCAAGTATATTCATAGTCAAGGGATAATACAAGCAGAGGCCGTTCCGGCAAGTTTACAAAAAGAGCAAGGGCAAAATCCTAAGGAGCTACGCCTCCACCCTCAGCGGGCAATCCACCAGCCTCTCCGGATGAAGCAGCCGCACCTTCAGCAATCTGAGGTCCATCCTCCCATTCCGGTTGCTCTTCCGCCGACTGCTCATGGATATCCGACTGCTCATGAATATCTTCATCAGCAGCCTTCGACATCCGGGAAGTATTCGGGTACCCCTTTTGCTCCCATTCCGTGTACGCATCCGCGATGCCCGATTCCCTGGCCTTCTCCAGGATCTGAAGAAACTGATCGCTCTCATGGTATTTGAGAACAACCCGCTCGTACAGTTCCGGGTCCTCTTCCCCGGCCGCAGCGGCAGAGGCGGCGCGCACAGCGGCAGCTCCCACTTAGAGCTCGTCCACCCTGGCCTCCAGTTCGGCCTTCTCCTCCTCAGCCAACTCCTTCTCCTTCTCCAGGCTCCGGACCTGCTCCTCCAGCTTGGCCACCTGCTTCTTGGCCCTCTCCTCCAATCTGGCCTTCTCCCGCTCCAGCCGGGACCTCTCTGCTTCCAGCCGTTCTCGGGCTTCTGTCAGCTCAGCCACCTACCTCTTCAGCTCCTCGCTCGGATCGGGCTGGTACAGATTGTACAACAGCTGCATAACAACAGAGGCAATTAAGCAAGCAGCAAAGGAAATAAGTTACGAGCGGTACAATAGCACCGGGCAATTCTTACCTGCAGGACCGACTCCTTGAACTTTTGGCGCTTCCCGCCCGTTAAGGCTCCGGTGACCTCAGCCCTGTCCAGGCCAAGGCCGGCCAAGTCTGCCGCCAGCTGCCGGGCGAGTGCACTCTCCGGGCTTCCCCCCCCCCCCCCCCCCCCCCCCCCCCGTGCCTCCGCAGGCGCGGGGCTACTCTGCCGGGCAGCGGCAGTCTTCTCCCCAGCGGAACTCGATGCACCGCTGGTTACCTTGAGCCGTTTGGCCAGATTCTCACCGGACGACCCACCGGTCAACGTCACCAGCGTGGAGGGAGGAACGTCCATGATCCTCTGCCTCTTCTCACCCTGGCCGTCAGGCGAAGAAGATTGTGCGCCTAATCGGGTTACCCGGGTGACGAGCGGGACTGACCCCGGCCGGTATGGAATCTGGCTCACTCCACCGGGAATCTTCAGTGGCCCTCCGGTAGTCTTGCCCTTACCGGGTTCCGCCTTGGGCGCAGCAGGATGGCTCTTCACACGCGCCAGGACGTAGCCCTCGTCCTCAACATCCATGGCCCGTGGTTCGGGATGAACCGTAAGCCGACCGGACTCCTCGTCCACCGAGGTCCGTGAAACGGCCTCGCCTTTCTCCTTCAACCTCGCGAGAAGGTCTTCACCGTCCATGGATAGGGTGGTTTCGGGTTTGATGACCGCCCGGGAAGATGCACCTGCAGGACGAGCAAAGGTTAGTATTTAAAAGTTAGCAAAAGTGTCACCGCTAGCACTTGCTACGCACCGGGATCTCGCCCGAGACAACAATACTCCAGCACTTCTCGCCGGATGAAGTTGTAAGAGCTCCGTTCGAGATCATCCCAACATCCGAGTATGGTCGTCATCCTCTCCTGCTCCAACTCGGACAGCTGGAACGATTGATCCCCAGGGGGCTGGAAGGCACCAGGAACCCGGTACATCTTACTCCTCTTCTGCCACTTACCGCCCGCCATCACCACCTTCTTCCTCCAGTTGTTATCCACCCAAGTAGGCATATTGGTGATGATAGGTTGAAAACACCGGGCGCTAAAAGACAGACACCCGGGACCCTCGCTTCTTCGAGTAGGACAACCTGTACAGTGCCCAGAATTCGTTTACCGTTGGCATACTCATCCTGGAAAACTCGTACAGGCAGCCGAGGCTCAGCAGTCGCCTCCACTGGAGCCCTGGAAGCTGTGCGGGACATACTTGTAGTGCACTGAGCATGTACTGCACGAAGTCTGGCAGCGGGAGTGAGAACCCGTGGCGAAACTGGTCTAGATGCACGGCAACCCAACCTGCCTCCGGGTTACAGGCTGACTCTCCGGGATTCAGTGGCCGTAGCGCCACCTCATCCGGGATACTCCACGTCTCCCGAAACACAGCAATCTCTCCGGGGTTCATGCTACCCTCTAGCTCATCGCACACCGAGGCACCCTTCCCTCTACTGATGGTGTAGCTCACGGGCGGAGCACCACCAAGGCGCACCCCGTGCGGTATTTCCTCAGACCCTGAGGACCCAGAAGACGAAGCCCCGCTCCGGGAGCGGTCAGCGGCTTCAGACACCGGGGATTCCGAACCGAGCCAGTCCTCCAGTCTCTCCTCATCATCCACAATGGGACGCATGTCGGTCGATTCGGAAGCCCCATCAGAACTTGCAGAAGACATTTTTAACCTAAGGGGAAGAAAAAACAAAACCCTAGCGCTGGTCAGCAACAGGCTAGAACAGCGCCCTCTGCGGTCCCTCCCCAAGTTTACCGCAGACGCTCCGCTTAAAACAACTCAGTCGGCGACAGAGATCCCCCCCCCCCCCCCCCCCCCCCCCGCCGCAAAAACACCGAAAAGAAAAACAAGAACAACACCAGGCAAAGAAAGCAAGATCTTACCGATTAGTATGCTCAACCGAGGAAAGTCCGCTCTGCGAAAGCAGCGAGCAATGATAGGAGGAGAGTAAAAGAGCACTTGAGGCAACGGATGTCGCGGGGCACCTCCACAGAGTTTTTGCCGGATTTCTCTCTCTCTTATTCTCTCTGATCAAGCAGCAAAACAGAACTTGAGAAGGCAGAGGAGGCCTTTTTATAGAGAGGTCCGGTGCCCTAGGCGCTTGTAATCCCCCCAAAACACGCAATCAGAGCAACTCAAACGCCCGCGAATCCAGACCCTCCATCTCAGACCACTCCCTACCAGCACGTGTCCCAGCATCAGTAAACTGCCCACGCCATCATAACTGATGGGACTGATGGACTTCCTCCTTAAATGCATGTCAGCCACTTGTCCCGCCTGTTGGCGACAGGTAAGGGAGTTAGGAGCGGGAACCGAGGCGTCAGGCCCCCCCCACTTCCCCAGGCTCTACGGCTGCATGGCATCTCTCACCGCTATGAGTTTTTCAACCGCTTCGAGAGCATTGTTCCGGGTATGAGCCATCCATCCGGTTCCATGGCAGTTCACACTACCAGAAAAAAGAGCATTACCGACGAAAAAAAAAAACGGCCGACGACATACTTTTTTCGTCGGCTATTCCCAATAATGGCCGACGATTTTTTATTTCGCCGCTAAAAATAAAAAATGGTCGGCTATTCCCCAAGAATGGCCGACGATTTTTTCTTTCGTCACTAAAAAATATTTTTCGTCGGCTATACCCCTAGAATGACCAACGATTTAGATTTTCGTCGGGCTTTCTCTTAAAGTATAGCCGACGAAAACTTTAGAAAGTTTGGCCGACGAAATTCGAATTTTCGTCGGCTATAAGTCTTTATATTTTCAGATCTGGACTGCTCATTTAAAAAAAACGAAAAAAAACGGGAGAAAGAGTGAAAAATCTGTGGGTATTGTTGAAATTCGTCCTCTCTTACATTGTGGAGCTATATATAGGTACGTATATGTGTATATATGTTGATTTTGAGTTTTAGTTGAGTTGATTTTGAGTTTTAGTGATTTTGATATAGTAAGTGATTTTTTGTTTTGTTGTTGTTTTAGTGTTAGAATGTATGTATATATGTTGATTTTGAGTTGTAGTTGAGTTGATTTTCAGTTAGAGTATAATTATGTGTTTTAATTTGATGTTATTTTAATTAGTGTTAAAATATATATAAATATGTTAATTAATGGTTGTTGATAGTGTAATTAACTTAAATAATGGTTGTTAATTAATGGTATATATATATATATATATATGAGTTGATGTTGATAATAATATATATTGTAATATATATGTGTTAATTAATTTATTATTAATTAAAGTTATACATATATATTATTATCAGGCTATATATGGATCGAGATAAGAGTTGGATTTCGCTTCCAAGGCATGACCGACGATACACTACAGGAGTTGTGGATTTTTTGCAGTTCGTCGAGGAAAATGCAAACGGGAGTGAATACCATTATTGCCCGTGCAAGAAATGTAAGTGTCGCAGTGATATGTGTCGATTTCCGATTAGGACAATATGGGAGCACCTAAAGAGTAATGGGTTTTGGCCGAAGTACAAACGTTGGATATATCACGGTGAGCCATCATTAGATGGATCGCATGATCATGGGCAGTATTTTGAGGCGGGCAGTAGTAGTACATCCAACGATCCAACAATGGCATTCGTCAACGACGTGTTTCCTTTTGAAAGCGGTGTACGTGGGGAACAATATATGCATGACCCGGTGCAGCCATTCCCACAAGTTGTCAACACTGCTGCCTTTGACAAGTACAACAAACTGATTGCATTGCAATAGACCCCTGTGTCTTCAAGTTCTGAGAAGACAGTTCTTCAAAGTGTGATGGAGGTATTGAGGATTAAAGTCGAGGCAAAATCGAGCATCAGGCAAGTGGATGAATATCTACAGTACACTTCTTCGTTGTTGGAGGAGGGTCATCGTAATCCTACCAATCACCGTAAGGTCCGAAGTATCCTCAAAGATCTAGAGCTTTCCTACATTAAGATCCATGCGTGCGCATTTGACTGCGTTCTCTTCTGGGGTAAAGATGCAGAAGGGAATGACCTTGCTAGCCTTGACGCATGTCCGATATCTCAGTCTGACCGATATAAGTTGACGGGAGCAGGCAATAGGAAACCTGTGAAAGTGCTTCGGTATTTTCCGTTGAGAGATAGGCTTGAGCGGTTATACATGTCAGAAACCACCGCAAAAGCTATGAGATGGCACGGTGAGCGGGACGCGGGAGACGCAGATATCATGACACACATCTCTAACGGAGCGGCTTGGAAGCATATAAACAATGAGTTTCCTCATTTTGCGTCAGATGTCAGAAACGTCAGGCTCGGGCTCTCAACCGACGGTTCAACCCTTTCGGCACCATGAGTCTTTCATACAGTATATGGCCGGTGGTTTTGGTACCTTACAACCTTCCTCCGTGGATGTGCATGAAGAAGGAATATAATATGTTGACGTTGTTGATTCCGGGGCCTGGTTACCCAGGGAAATGTCTCGATGTGTATATGAGACCATTGATTGAAGAGCTTAAGGTATTGTGGGACGTTGGTCATCCCACTTTTGACAAGTACAAGCAGGAGACGTTCCAGATGCATGCCATGGTTATTGGTACCATCAGTGATTTTTCTGCTTATGAGATGTTGTCGGGCAGCGTTGTTAGGGGATACAAGGCTTGTCCAGAGTGCCTCAGCGATTATGGGAGTACCCCTCATTGCAACAAGATATGCCGAATGGGTCATCGTGTGTTCCTTCCGGCGGATCACCACTGGCGTTACGAGTCCGCCGCATTTGATGGAACCGAAGAACACGGTGGTCCTCCCAGAAGATGGACGGGAAGAGAAATTTTAGCAGTGCTTAATGAGTACGATTTTGGGCCCCTCAGCAATCATCCCGATATTGTAGCGGAAATACCTGAAAGACCTGAGGAGTACAAATTCTGGACACATACGAGCATATTGTGGGAACTCCCGTACTGGTGTGAGTTGCTGATCCGTCACTTCCTAGACGTTATGCACATAGAAAAAAATATTTCTGAAAGTGTGGTGGGCACAACGCTGAACTTGGAGGGGAAGACGAAAGACGGTCCTAAGGCTCGCACTGATCTGCAAAACATGAATATCAGAAAACGACTATGGTTGAAACAAGGGAAGAGAAAAATGCCACAAGCTCCTTACACCGTCAAGCCTGAGCATAAACCAGAAATTTTCCATTGGATAAGTCGGGCCACGTATCCTTCAGGCTTTGCTGGAAATATAGCCAAGTGTGTGAATAGACAATTCAACAATCTTTACGGGTTGAAAAGTCATGACAATCATATCCTGCTACAATGTCTCTTCCCTGTTTTCATTCGACCGTTCCTTCCCCGTCACGTTGTGGAGCCGTTAGTAGCGTTGGCAAGATTTTTCCAGAAGGTATGCACACGGGAAGTGAGAAAATCTGACCTCCGGGAAATGCAATAAGACATCGTTCATATCATGTGTAAATTTGAGATGATATTTCCTCCAAATTTTTTCGACATCATGCCTCACCTCATAATCCATCTTCCTCGGCAGTTGTTGCTTACCGGTCCTGTGCACTTCACTTAGATGTATCCGATGGAAAGGTACGTATTTTACACCTTATGTTAATTTCCTCATCAATATATGTGATATAGTATTAATGTATTATCATAACACTTTAAAAACTTGATTTATAGGCAACTTGGACAATACGGTGATTTTGTCCAAAACAGATCCGCACCTGAAGGATGTATAGTTGAAGCATATATTGCGCACGAGTGCGTCACCTACATGAAGCTGTATTTAGGAGCGTTACAGGAAAGCATACCGGAAGATGTACCTTCACAGTTCAATCTTTCCATACTCTCCGACGATGTTGTACTCGGTGGAAACATGCCAGTTTCCTACAAGTCGAAAGATTATGAGGTAGCCATTGCACATTGGTGGGTACTAATCAACTGTCCAGAAGTTCAGTTTTGGAAGAACATGCATCTAAACTGTGAACAAGTAGGAGGTGATCTCGATTACCACAACCGGACATTCGCAGAGTATTTCGGCCGCTGGGTACGTAACTTTAACACTATTCTATACGTGTTTATATATTATTGTGTATAATTATTCATATTTATAGTTGATTCTGATGGTTGCAGATGGACCTTATTAAAAATGATAATCACCCAAATTGGTCGCACGAACTCAGACTTCTAGTGATGAGGCCGGTCTATTCAAAAGTTTATGCGACGTGTAAGGTGAATGGTGTGTTATTTCGATGTGAAGAGAGAGACCTCAGACTGAAAACACAAAATTCAAGGGTTATGGCACATGGTGGGGATGATGGAGTTGACTATTACGGTGTTCTCCATTCAGTTGTGGAACTGCATTATGTGGAAGGCATGAAAGTGCACCTTTTCAAGTGTAGATGGTTTGACATACGGCCGCAGAGCATGAAAACCGATCAATACGGCATAACTTCTGTGAACACTAGTACATCATGATATGAAGACGACCCGTTCGTTTTAGCCACATGAGTGAAACAAGTGTTTTATCTTGATGATCTCGCCAAGGGTGACCCGTGGAAAGTAGTCAACACTATCCACCATCGCAACATTTACCGGGCGTCTACACTTGGAGTGGCTGAAGAGAACGAGGAAGCGGGCACTGCGTATCAAGAGCCCAACTCAAACGGTATTCCTGACTCCTCTTTTATTCGCCTAGACACACCGGTGCGAATTCGACGTGAAGAGCCACTGCTTGTTGATGTTGATCCAAATGAAGAAACTAACGAGGACTCTAGTGGTGAGGAACGACATAGATTACCCCTATCGAGCAATTCAGAAACCGAAGAAGACTCATCCGATGATTCCGATTACAATCCGACGGATTAAGTAATTTAGATGATGTAATCCTTTCATTTGTAATCCACTCTTTTCTAATGAACGGGCGTGGGGATGAGCCTCCCAGCATAGGCTGGGTTCCAAACCCCTTAAAAAAAATTTGAAATATGTTGACTGTTGGGTTTCTATTTTTTTT